>JABASD010004040.1:0-17092 GCA_019776165.1 Pogonognathellus flavescens | reverse complement strand
TTGCCAGCATTTGCCAGCAATTGCCAGCAATTGTCAGCAATTGCCAGAATTTACCAGCAATTGCCAGCATTTCCCAGAATTTGCCAGCATTTCTCAGCATTTCCCAGAATTTCTCAGCATTTCCCAGAATTTGCCAGCAATTGCCAGCATTTCCCAGAATTTGCCAGCATGGGGGATATTTGCACAAAGAGAAAATGCCTACCATTATACAACACTTTCTGTAGTACAGCTTGTTTAAGATTGCTTTCTGATAAAATTTCGGTATAATATTGTCAGGTTCGTATGGTAAGCAGTATGTAACCATACATTTGTATGAACACAGGTACAAATCATACACTACAATATCATACACTTGGGCTAATAAATATAATCATCTAACTATGTATCTTATTATTCTATTGCTAAACTATTACTGTTCAAACTGTTTATGAGCTTTATGATTTATGAGTTGTAAACGTATAGCCTTCGCAATGAAACTTATGTTTGACTACTTTTTATGCCTGTCCGTCTATGCGCACGATAATTCAAGAACAAAAGTTTGAAATAATGAATTCAAACTTGGAATAAAGTATTCCAGTGATCCATTGGAATAAGTACGTGTATAGTGCTATATACCTTGAAAGGTGGGGTTAATCGGTCAACTTCCTCATGACCTCTGACACATTGTGTCTATACACAAGTACGACATGTCTTGTGTCTTTAAATGTTAAATATTGCTTTGACGTAGCAGACAGAATATGTAATTATTACTGTCTGTGAGCAATTCAAATGCAAATTTATGTAATGCTGTTTTTAATTCCATTACGAAACTTTTCTACGCTGTTGGTCAATGGTTGATTGTACCTACACAAGGCGTAAGAAAACTAAAAAAAGTTGCATGCAAAATACTCCTACAACAGAAACTAACAGTTGAGATTCCATCCATACGACAAAACCTCTCCACAACCTACAATTAGATAAACGGTCTAATTAATGCTTAAGAAATAATTACGCAGCAGGTTTACGTAATATCTGTAAAATCTGTATACATTACATCGGTATATTATATTATACCAAGTTTAGGGGGTTCTCATTGTATAAATCTATGCATCTATTTACACAAAGGTTCGGTATTCGAAAGGGTTAAAAATTTAACGAGATAGCTTGATTTTGTGTCGGTGAAACAAGCTGGAAAGAATGAGAAAACTGACCGCATCACACATTCATAGTAGTTACCGGTTAGGGCTTTGCATTCACAGCGGCACACCTCTTTACTGTGTGGTAACAATGTTATGAAGGTAAAGGTTCGCTCATATACTTTTTATTAGTATTATGATATGATTGCAGCCCCATTTGTATACATACATAGGGAACTATCTAAAGGTATGAGTTATCAAATCCGAGAATCGTAATACCTAATGAAAAAAGGTATCGGGTCGATGTACAAATTATCAGTCTCAACTGTTTACCCTGTTTAATGCTTTGCTCTTGCCTTGACTAACCACAATACAAATCTTGTTAGTCAATAATAAACATCTAAATATTTAGATGGGTTTGGCTTAGCATTTACTCGCCCAAGTAAACACTAAGTAAGTCCAACCTCAACCAATATTAACAGTCAAGATTCTACGTTGTATATTAGGTAACCATATATAACATGCTGTGGTGGCGGTGTTTTAGTTTTAACTAAAAGGCATATATTTTTATAAGTACCTTGTTGTCGGAGAATCACTGGCAATGCTTCAAATTTAACAAGTTGTTGGGTCGAACGAATATACATTGAGTAAAAATATTCGATAGTATTTCCTATACGGTATATGATTCTCTAAACCATAGAAATATCAAAAGTTGCCTTCATAAGTAATCAGGGATTGTCATAATATATAAATCAATTTTTCATGCTTAAAGAGTCTCTTCATGAAAACATAGGAAAATTACAGCCAAATTGGAGTTCATCTTTGAGACATTGAACTATCCATGCTTATAGGGATACCAATAAGACGTAATTTCATGCCGCATACAGTTCAGTGTCAATCTTTTATGCAAAATGCAACGAGAAACTCCATATAGACAAATTCCTTCTTCAATTACAACAAAAAAGCAGAAATTCACCATGAAACCCGCTGACGCTAACTGGCCTACAAAATTGTATGAATAGAAAGAAAGAAAAAGATGAAATAAATTTTGACAAGGGACATTTGACACATAAACACGAAATCATAATTATCGTCAGTTTATTTCTTTTTCATGTGTACACATGTTGGTTTTACAATTCATGAATAGCATGCCTGTATATTCACACAACCGTCGGTAGGCATAAACCGGAAATGCATGTTACGTATAATATTCCATTAAATACAGTAATAATTAATGATAGGATAACAACTAACTTTGAGAAAAGGCAGATTTGCTTTATGAATATTATAATACACTTTCTTGTAATGTAATTGAATAACAATATCAACAATCTACTTGTCATAATTAATAATCATAATAAGGACAATAATAAATACCTAGATTCAGTTAACATCATCATGAATTTAATATTGGTACACATCATAACATTTTACTTTTATTAACATTTTTAACCTTTCTAGTTAACATACGTGTTTGTATCTACTGTACACTTTTTACACTCTTACATCATAATTTGTTACTTAGAATAATACAACCGTCCCTCGTCAACTACTATCACTCGACGACGAAGACGGTCCACTACTCATGTACTTACATTACACGCGACTCAAAATACTAAGATCAAGTCAAGTATTACTTAGGGTGTACTCTAATATTATTTAAGAACATTCTCAATACAGAATGCAAAGGCAAATGTCAAACATTGTAAAATCTAGTAATAATTTAGTTTTGCTTTTTCCTTACGGGTGTTTTCTAATGGATTAGTACAGAATAAGATTTCATGGTACATTTTTTACAGTCTACAATACTTGCGTTGTTATTTATGAACATTAATAATTATCTTTTCAGTTAAAGTGTTTATAAATAAATATTATTGTTTTACTGTAGTGTGCCTGTACGATTTATGTATGTAGTATGTGATGTCTAATATATTTGTGTGTCTTCGAAAGGAAGTTCTACACGAAACAAAGAGTCAACATGTGAATTCTCTTTTCCAGCACACACGGTGAAATGTAATTGTAGGTACATAATAAATGAATAACTCTATGTAAATATTAATATAGCAATTTACATTGTTTTTGTAAACCCTAACTTACTTCAAGAGCTATTATGAAACTGAATGTTAATTACGCTGTTCCAAGGAAATGAATTCGTATATAAAACTGAGAAAAATCGGAAAGTCCGTTTAAGAATCAAATCATTCAAGTCTCAGTCCGTTCCAAAATTACTATCAGTCATAATAGATCCGAAAGTAAGTGTGGCCTTACAAAGAAATACCCCGTGGATGTTCATACGTGTGTAAATGTATTTTTGGGCAATGTTTTATTGATTTACATTTACATCTGTTACAGACACACTTTATGTTACAATGATGCCACTATTACTGCGTTATTCAACACATAGATTAAAATCTGTACCTTTGTAGGAGTTTTTGTTGGTTATATGGTATAAGTAGGCTATAGGTATATGTTGCTAGTTGCTATTGCTATAAGATGTTTCGCATGAATCTATTTTTGAATCCCTTCTTCTACTGCTCGTATAAGTACTAAGTAATATTTAGTAAATAACTTTTCTGTTAAGATACCTACTACATCTCTACAGTTTTTGCTGTATATTATATAATGGTAGATGATTATACGTAGGTTTTGTCATTTCCGTTCAAAGTGTAACGCAATAATATTATGATCATTAGAATAGTCTTCTTTTAGCAATTTTATCGTTTAGAATAAAATGTATACTCAATTATATTCTTATTCTTATCAAAAACTTAACTTGAGAGTGTAGAAATAAAATTGTATTACTTATCATGTAGTTTGTAATGTAAGAATCTGCTAAGTACAATCTATGCTTTGCTTTGCTACACGCGACTTTTACAAACTATATCATATACTTTTTAGTTTTCAGCAAATAAATATATAAATATTCACAATGTAAGAAAATGCATTTAAAAATGATTGTTTTTAGTTGTTACATATACAAAAAGATTTTTGGATTTCAAAAACTGACCTCTCTACTTCTCGTATTTGTATATAAAGGTACACACAACCAGACTGACTAGTCTCACAGTAAGTAACGTAAAACAGAGAAACACAGCTCTATGTAAATATTGGCTGTGTCTACAATGTGCATTCTTCGTGTGAGACAAGCCATCCTGTATCATGTTGTACACATTACTACTACGTTTTTAAACAATACCGTATATCATTGATGTGGCTTTCATAATTGATTGATTGATATCATATCATAAATGTAGATCTACCTAACGGTTTTACAAATCCATAGAAATTACAGACTGTTTGACACTTTTCAATGTTCCGTATATAAAGAATTTATATTATCATAGCTAATTAATATTATAATTAGAGTTAATTGTTAGCTTTTTCATGGCATACACTTACAGTACACTCATTTCACGTTTTTATGTATATATTTATAGCACAAGTACCGCACTAGATAATAGTAATACTACAACTAGCACACTATAAACGGTACATTTGCATTGCTTTTTTCCTTTATGTAGTAGTATAATTATTTACTTTACGTCTCTAACATAAATATTGTACATGTATGTAGTAGATTATATTACAGATACTTTATATGCATACTTACACCTACTCTCAAATAGATTCTAACACTAATTTATAGTAACATTTTCAACAATATTCCTTACATCCCTATGAATTTCATTATTTACACAGTCACTCGATTTTACTTTAGTAGAATTTACGATTTAGCACACCAGCAGCAGTATAAGTACAATAATATGTAAGAATTGAATACATCATCATAATTATCGACTTATCAAACTAGTAGTATACGACTGAACTATAAGTTTAATAATAATTTTCATTCCTCAGTGCAATTTATAAGGTACGGGACCTCTACCTCTCTTTCTAACCACTTTGTTATAGTTAAAACACAAAACACGCTGTTTTCTGTTTGAATTAGCAATAATAGGATTCATTATCATTCTATTAATTGTAAAGGTATTTATTATCTGCATGAACCACACAGGCACAGCTCACATAGCATTTCTAACAAGATCATCATATTATTATCAGCATTATCATGCATATGCATGCGATTTGGTTTTACTATTGTTAGTGTGTAGTACAATGTATGCAATTCTGTTTTATAGCCCTAACTGATAATTTACAAAGCAAAACTGTGTGTTTTTATGTGTGACAACGCCGAAGAAGACACAGTGACTCGTGGAACTTCTTGTTGTTGTCATTCTGCTCACTAACTCTTAATGCATGCAACGAAACGTGTTTATATCAAACGAATCTGTATAAACAAAGAGTATAATATTATATAGTACGCAGTCTTAGCTGAAAATACACTGGGCAAACATAATTAATTAAGACAGACACCTTTCACAACAGTGAAAACCTGCAGAGACTGTGTTTGTGTGATGTGTTTGGATAAAAGATGGCGGAAGAAGAAGACACATGCAGTCATTATGCAATTATAATTGACTGCATGTTAACACAACGTGCTTTGTATATCCAGAGCCTTACTAATTCTTAACTTATTATCACGTTGTGGCTTGCATTTATCATATTATTATTATATTACTAGTACTATTACATTATCAGAAATAGAACCCATTCAACTACGTAATGCGTAAATAGTAAAGTGACTGGAGTACTGTAGTGTGAAATGTTTAGTAATTATAATTATAGTAAGGGTATAATGGTGAATGCAAGCGCAGCTGGCCAATAGCATAGCAATAATAAATATTTATAAAGTTAACTAACGTACTTACAATTAGTTAATAGAATGACTGCTCTATGTAGTAAACATATTTGTTAAAATTTTCCATCTTTTCAATCCACGTGCATGCAGTATGCTTTGGGTTTACATTAACATACAAGACATGGCATTTGTTTGCGTATCTAGTATAGATAGAACTTCTGCCTGTGTTAAAAAAGCAAATCCTATTTCTCCTGCCCATGCTAATTTATTAATAATTATTATAATGACCTGCGAAAAATAAGAAACGAAAGCCTCAATGCGCCTATGAAAGATAATGTCTTACCTCACAGATAATCTTACCTACTAAATAATTATAATTGAGCAATTAAAGTTTAATTAATGTAATGTAGTAACGTATAAATATCAATTCTCTTGCGCTTGACATAATCATAAGAGTAAACTTCATTTATAATCTAGCAACAAATCTTTTGGAAAATGTGAGCATAATATTATACGAACGAATGAACGAAATGGTTTTACACAAGTAGGTACAATAAATACTTTTTGACGCATTCTTTACAATAAGGATTAATGCTAACTCTCTTACATTAGGTAGGTCATTCGATTATGCTTTAAATTTAAATGGTAAGACCAATTCGTTGAAATGACAACTTTGACAGTTACAACATTTAACACTCACATCACATCATGTCCTCGCTATTTCTCAATTCTACACATTGGAAGTTACAGAATAATGTAATCGCTTTGTTCCTAATATAACTGCAGCTGAGAAAAAATATTATTAGTACACACTGGTAAAGTAATCAAGCCAATCTCATTCTCAAACTGTTAGTTTCAATAGAAAATCGCATACACGTGTGAAAAATATAATAGTTAGTGAGACTTATTTGGAAATTGGAATCCAACAGCTTTAGTAAAAGTAGTAATATCCATGTCATATACAGATACACCTTGTTACATAGAATCTTTCAATTCTACAACTATAACTCAATGAATTTAAGTAAGCTCATACTCATAATAAATATCCGATCAAATTTACCCTATCCCTGCCTCACCTTGTCAAGAACCTGACGAAATATGATAAATTACTACATAATATTTGTCTTTCTATCTCTTGCGGTGGAAATCTTGACAAGCATTTCATACAGGAGTTACTATCCCTTTCTACGGTGAAAAAAAGTGCGTACGGGTGTTGGTACAATGCAAAGCTAGTGAGATACTATACAGAGAAAAGAAAGTATCAAAATTTAGTTATTAATGAAAGCTTAGTACTGTGCAAAAACAATTATCTGTTGTGTCAGTGAAGATTTTTTTACAACCGCTCTATTTACGATTTGGCCATTTATTTTTCTTTGCGAATTCAGTTTCAGGCAATCGACATGACAGAAAAACGCCTAGATTTAAATAAATTTTGTAACTTGATTAAACTAGAAATACATTATAAGTATGTACTACTAAGAATAGGTGTATAGACAGGATGTATGCTAGAAAGTATCCCAAATCATAAGTGTAACAGTAAAAAATCATAAATAATGTGTAATTAATATTATTCAAGAGTGTTCATTAATTACAACGATAAATATGGTAATGTAATAACCTTAATTATTATTACCACTGTCAGCATTTTCATTATCATCATCATTTTCATTCAAATGTTTTTTATAACTATTCATCAACAACTACAGATAATATTTATATAGGTTAGGCTATGTACTCATTACAGTAGCAAGGTATTAGGTATAGTAGTAGTAGTATTATAGGTAGGTATATCATGTTTAGTAGTGTATTATATTTCAGAGGTGTTGGTTTGTTTGTATGTATGGTGGGTGTAGGCCTAAAGGTGCCAGACGAGGACATAAAATCTTACACATGCAATTCTCACATATCGATATCGTTTTTTCACTTAATGATAAACTTTATAGTTTAGTACACTACACACAGTAATTTTAAATTGTCACTAATAGCGTTAATGTACAGATAGTAGTTAGTAGTATAATAAAGTGTGATGTAGGATTAATAGGTTCGCATAATATAATAGGCTTGTTGTATGCAATAAATACCGATATTATTATCATCACTATTAATTTACTCACAGTAATAATATTAATAGTGATCATGAAAACTAAAATACTGAGTAACACAGACGAGGACTTGCTTTTTCCTATTTTTATGAATATTATGTATATCATTATTAGTTATTTTTATTACCTGGTAAAATCCTAAGTATTATTTTATATAATACATATTGCTAATCTACATGTGTGTATGTATTGATTAATATTGTTATTTTATGTAATCATCTTTTTATACTTTCCTACTTACAGCGTGTATAGTATTTCTGGAATTTTCTGTTTATATAATAATCATTATCATTATTATTAACCAAAAGACAGCAGCATATAAATACGGTTATTGTTAAACAGTAGTAGTATGTCAATGTTTAGGTACATTTTCATTACGAAAAAATCAAGGCCGTGATGTAACTTTAGATTTTCACTTGACTACTTTCCTTACTATTATCATATACTTAACGCACGTTGTATCAATTTATTATCCTACAAACGCTCGAAGGGAATCGCATAAAAGAAATCATGGTAAATATGTCTCAATTTATAAGACACGTAGCTAACTATAATAAATACTATGCAAGTCAAATTTGAAACAAACGAAACATTACTATATAGTAGTAGTACGAGTAGTATGCAACAAAATGTTTGTTTAACCTTCTTAAGTACCTATCTGTTGTATACTTAGGTATTATGTTGTGTATGTATTCTTATTATCATTTACCAGCATCACGATATATGCAGAATTACTTGCGGATTCTATTTACGAAGAGATATATAAGTGCTCGTCTGTATAAAGTGGGTTAGAAAATTCTTACAACCAAATAAAAAACTTCTAGTAGACAAACATGTTATTTTTGTTTCTGAAAGTAACATATTAAATTGTTGGTTTGGCTGCAGAATGAGTTTTCTTTCAAAACCTCTCACAAAACAGGACATAGCAGGTCCAAGTTAATCAAAGTACCTTTTTAAACGAATTATATGACATTACGATTATAATACGGGCTCACGGCACGTACTAACCCAATTAACAACGCTTTCAACTGTGTATATAACACTGCAATGAGTGATACATATTTCGGCTACAGAGGAGTAGTATAAGGTAGGTCCATATGAATTATCATTATACTTAATCTTTTTAATGTATTCTACTCTGACGGCGGGAGGAGGTAATGATCTCCGTCGTCCAGTCATTTTGGTCGACTAGCTGCTTTCTTCTTTTTCTTCTTAAAGCAGCAACATCTACAATACAAACAAAAATATTTACTTACACGTTCACCCAAGCCGTTATTGATAACAACATTTTTAAATATCAATTTATTTACTTAGTCTCAGAATGAGTCTCCAGTTCAGCTTGTTGCGTAATAGGGGTATTGGAATGACCAGCAGTAGGGTCGTCTGCATTTAGCTCGCCATTTGTTGAACTCACAACCTATACACAAAATTATCATGATGAGTTAATCTGAAAATTTACAAGCACACAATCCTATCTTCCTCAACCGTCCAACTACATAATCAAACACTACTCCACAAGATAGTTTTAGAAACAGTTAATTATCTTATAAAACTTAAGCCCACCCAAAAGAAAGGAACATCTACGGGTAGCTCTATATAGCAACAACCATAAAGGAATTTTGTGTGTCCATATACAAATATATAAACATTCATTCATTCGTTCCAACTCCAACAACAACCTCCTCACATTTACATAATGGTAAATGATTTAAAACCAACCATGTTACAGTTACAACATAAACACTACTAACCCTAGACAACCATTTACCAACCGTATTAGACAGGACAACATAAATAGTACATGTAATTACATAAAGATAATATTATAACGTTCTTGCTTTGCTTTGTAAACAATGGCAAATGCCGAAAAGAGCATTTCATTATACAACTTTCGGTACATCACACGTTAACGTCGAAACATTTATAGTACTGATAGTATGTAGTCAATTAATTGTAATAGCTGGGATTGAGGATTCGGGATATACAAAAGTACTAGAGTTACTTAACACTTAAAAGTGTTAGGATTTGATGGGAAGCATCTTTGACGTGTGGAGACCAAAGGAATTTATAATTCACACGTATTCAAGGTATTTAATACAATGACATTACAAAGGTAGAGTACACATATCTAAAAATTGCTTTACTTTAATTTGGATAAATAAGTCAAAATCTAAGCTTTCTATAGTGCGGTTAAGGTCAAATTACATAATATTACGCTTTGCCACATGTAAGTAATAATATAAGTAAAGTTAACAAATTACTTGATAATCAAGCTGTAGCGTATAAGTAATGACCACGTCCAACAAATTCAAAAAATTAAAATGAAGCAAGGCAACTGACAAGAACAACGAAAACAATATTACGTACGGCATACCATAACCAACACATAAAACAGTGAGATAGGGAATCAATAGTGATCTAAACATAAATTGTATTAATTAATGTCAATGAAAGTTAAATAGCAGCAGAACACAGAAAACAGAAGAAAATTCTACGAGCTGAGCACAAACTAAAACAATGAGCAGTTCACAGCGATTTAAAGTTAACTTCAGCTCAACTCAATTGAATTCAAGTCAATTCACTTCACCTGTACAGAACCGTGTCGATCATTTCCAGGAGTGAGGTCGTGTCCCAAGGAGGACGACGGCCAATTCTGGAGATTATCCGACCATCCGCTTTCTTTATTACCTCCCGCGCCTCCCCCCTGATGTGTAAGTTATACAAACAACAGATTTCGAAAAACAACTTAGCTGTGTTTAACTATCCTTTCGATTGTATGTAGTAAACAATTTCTCACTATTATCATATCGTATAAATATGTACAAGGAGACTTCACAATTAAATATCCCGATTATACTTTGACTCGATGAAACAAAACCGATACGGAAAAAACAAAATAGTAATGAGTTGAACCAATTTTGGATGTATGATTTAATTGGTAAAGAAATCTTTATGGAATTCTAAACAAAGCAGCGAATAATATTCAGTAATAACGAACAAATATTTAGTAATTAATGTCTTCAGGGATACTACGGTTAAAAGATACATTTACATATAATATACAATACAGCTTCATGTAAGTGAAGCTTTAATGACTTTAATAATTAAACTGGGTAATGTGTATGGACGAAATGCAATGAAAGCTAATAAAATCATAAAAAGGTATAATAATATCTTGTTAAAACGTTAAGGAAAATGAAAACACATATCACAAAATTAATATTGTTTAAGCAAATGAAGATTAATGTCTGCACCCATTGGCAATGACTAGCCAATGTAATTTTTAAGTAAATTAAAGTAAAAGCATTAAATTGAATGTTACGATGTTAAATCATACGAACAAAACTGTCACAGATTCACCAGTATTTTTAAAGATACATGACAATAGTGACGATCACAGTCAGTGGCTTTAGCATACATAATACAACACTATCAATGAGTAGAAGTAGAACAATACAAGCAAGATTTAATATTAAATATACCCTGGGAACGTGTGTCAATAATATTACAGTGAAAATTATACATTTTTGGTCGAACTTTTTTCTACTCTTTATAAAGGTTGGGGCTTTTCCTTCAATCTCCTCATATAAAATGTAACGTAACATTTCCTGACAATTTCATTTCAGACATCGTATTTTATATCTATCAATAAATTCATTGTGAAATGTAGACAACAAAAATTTACCTTAGCCGATCTAGGATTGTTATGAGCTGATGCGTTATGCTGATGTCTTTGTTCTCTATGAGGGGAAATCACTTCGTGCGCCGTCTGAAGGGAGCCAATAGGAGTTGACTGCAAAGAAAAGAAGCAAATCGTTATTATTCCATCTTGTACCGCTGCCAAAATCGATTCACGGACATACATAGCCAAGAGTACTTGTCGAAATACTTATATATACGGAATTATTCTCAAGTACTCTAAACAAACTAGACTCTAGTTTAAATTACATTACATATATCCGGGAACGCATTTTTGGTCTTAAAGGCTAGTTTGGTATACATTAATTAGAATGACCTAATGTTTTCGAAAACCACGTAGGTAAGGCTAGGTATATTTACTGGTTTCATGAGTATAAACTTTGGGGATGGCTAACTAATAGTGAAAAAATTAGTAAACATATGCATTGCAGCAATAAGTATGCTTTATAACTCTATAAATCAATCAAAGTTATACGGGAAAAATTAAAGTTGAATATTGCGGAGATAAGGAATTCCGACAATCTAAATAGTAAGAGCAATTATTTACTTATGTTCTGTTTGTACATCTTATCTATGTCTAAGCAGTTCAACATGACAGGATATCCAAAGAGTAAACATTACAAGACAGTTTTTTACTTTGGCACATCTGTAATAATAATTGCAAGAGTAAAATGTAAAAACAGAATATGATACAAAATCAATAATCGTGGGATTGGCGAGTACATACTTATTAATAATACTGTAAAGTAAAACACTAAAACATTATACTGCAATGCAAATGTACTTTGCCCTAGGGCTATATCTGCGTATATTATTTTACACAAAATACGAACCTACATATAGCATGAGTGTATAGATGGATGCTCAGTTAACCGGTGCCATACCCACTACGTCCATAAAAGGATTTTACAGTTCAGCCACCCAGTTACAATTTCAGAGCTCGTTAGTGAATTTGGTTAGTCTCTGAACTATGCCTAAGAGATTCAATGACTGTGGTTGCTTGCCATCCCAATTCTAGTCATATTATACTTACATTACATCTGACTTACATACAAAAACTAACTTACTACTGGCAAATTGATTTCCCAGCTACTTTACTATTCTACCTAGCATTTCACTGAGGCAGTGGTTCTACAACAGGATTTTGTAACACAATACAAAAACAATGGATCGATGCATTTGGACCGGATTCCTACGTCCTGATTTACATAATGGTTCAATTCTACTGCGTCTACTTGTAGATTGGATTAATTATTGCAAAAACCTTGCTAGATTTCGTTCGTTTACGGTCTGAAGGAGGTGCATGCCTGAGCAGTCTCAATTCAGCAAAATTGGTAGGCTTTTGTCGACAATTTTCCGGTTCCAATCAAAAAATTAGATCAAATCAAACTCAATACGTTGTATATTAATATGGAATTGAAAAGTCAATGACGTTTTTATACAAGAGCAACATCAACTGACAATAATTTAGTAATGCGCCAATTATCTACAACATCGAGTACGGATTATATCAATAGACAATGAGAATGAGTTTGCTTGAAGTCGCGGATTCTCACCATAGTTTTCCCCGTCCAATCAAATTCGCCATCATCTACATAGCCCTTTCTCTCAAAGAGATCGTGGAACATTCGTCTCAGGTATTCATAATCGGGTGTTTCAAAAAAGTCCAGTCTACGAACATACCGCAAGTATGTAGCCATCTCCTCTGTAAAATCATAATAAAAATTGATTGATGATCACACATCTCGAATGCTCAATAATAATGTGGTTGGTAATCAATTTGTAAGTACCAGGATAGCCTTCACAGAGAGTTTCTATAGGAGTAGCTCGTTTCGTGTCACCGATCCGTTGGTATCGTTCTTTCAGCGTGGAAGTCTTCAATCCTTGCCACGGTAATGACCCACGCAAAAAATACATAAACATATGTCCTAATGCTTCTAAGTCATCTCTCCGACTTTGTTCTACAAATTATGGAAACAAACATAAAAAGTTTTAGTGGTATATCATGAATACCCACTCACAACATCCTTTGATTTAGCAGATGATGTTTGATGTCTCAGCTAAGATAATTACAATAAAAAATGCCATAAAATTTACAAAAGTTAATTAACAGAGTCTGCCTATAGATTTTTATAATAGTAAGGATTAAGGATGCACTATAAATTATTTCCAATATTCTCTTTACGATTGGGCAATGACTAATTGCAATGCCTAGAATTTAAACCGCGCACAATTCAGCAGAAAATAAAATGTAACTACAAAACCCTCCACCAAACACAAAGACTTTTAGAAGGATGCAATAAAGAAAATCTGCGATGTCATCAAACACGACATGAATAGTAAACATTTAATCGAATAAAGCTTTATGCACACTAAAAATGATAGAATGGCCTAATTTGTAAGGTAAGAGCAAGATCGATAAAAGATATCGTCTTTCATCCTGTCGTATTCACAAATTATTTCATACAAATGAATGGAGGAAGGTTCCGTTAGATACATACATTTACATTATAAGAATTCGCAATACATTTCAAGTATAATTTCTTTTTATCCATACCTCGTCCCATGTGAGTGTTGATGCTCATGTAACGAGCAGTGCCAGTGAGGCTCTTATGTTCCCGGTAAGGTATATGCTTATTTGTTTCGGGATCGATGTACTCCTTGGCTAATCCAAAGTCGATTATATGTATGATTTTGTCTTTCTTATTCGAGCTCCGACCAATTAGGAAGTTCTCAGGCTTTACATCCCGATACACTAGATGTTTTGAGTGCACGTACTCTATCCTGTGTAACTGTCACCGAAAAAAATCAAATTACTTAAGTCATATTTATTGTATATATAGCAGTAAACTCAAGTTACATTTATTGTAAACAACGATAAATCTAAATATGCATGTCATTATAATTCTCTGGCCATTGCATATTGTGTCAATACCTATAATTAACAAATAGCATACAATCTTAAAATAGCTCGACCACGTTCCTTGAGGTAATAAAAATATACACATACGGAGAAAACGCAATGTGAATAAGAGATTCTCGAATTATCATACTATAACTGTAACTGACTGAATCACGAAAACAATAAATGTTGTATAGATTTAGGTCGTATTTCTGTCTTACTCATTTTTCATTTTTGTGATCAAAGTAATGTCACGTTTTGCGCATAAACATATTCGACATTCGATTCGGTTAATTCGGTAAGATTAACATGTATACAGTTATATTGTGCTTAATAATGTCTCAAAATTAGATAATATTATTGTTCCTTTATGATTTAAAAACTGTCTGCTTTTCAATTTTATATAATATCAAACCGAAATAAAAACAGTGAACTGAATTATACAAGGAAAATAATTTTTACAGTAGTCTAACGTTGATTGTATGTAAATTGAAGTGAGTACTTCTATTTATCTGTATAAATAATATTATTTGTATAAAAGAAGTGTGTATTTAAATTAAATAGTAGTAGTACAGTCTAGAAATAAAGGATTATTAATTTGAAATAGTTTACCAGCTGGATGGCCACCATGAGAACAGTCTTAAGAGTGAATCGTCGTCCACAGAGATCGAAGAGGTCTTCGAGGCTGGGACCCAGGAGTTCCATAACCAAAGCGTTGTACTTTCCGCATGGACCGAAGTAAAATACATCGGGTACCCCGTCTGGACGGTCAAAAGGTTCAAAACAAAAGCAAAATTAGATAAAGAGGTCACTTTTAAATTTAAATCGAATATAACGATAATGCTGACAGTCATTCTGCAAATTTTGGTATAAACCATATACACATGGTACAAGCTTCGGAAACAGTAGCATTAACATGCATCTCATTTACAATATCATCACTATTTTCAAACCATTCATGCGGGCATATAAACAATACACGTCAAGTAACAACACGAGTAAGCTGTGCGTCTTTCCAAGCAGGCCAAAAGTATTAAAATTACACGTGCATATAAAACCGTTTAAATTGGTGTAATACATTCATTACTATAGTCATCAGTAGTATATTACAAAAGTCACATGCAATTCACATTCTAAATCACGCACAAAAAGTTTTTTAAATACCATAAAAATGTTTTTGCAACACGATTTTCCATAATGGTGACATCAAATAAGAAATTATTTATACGAACTGTCAAAGAGGCAACTATTATCGGCTTGTTAATCCGATTATTGCAAATGTCAATGAAAACCTTGAAAGTTTATAAGCATGACACATTGCAGATTTTCACTTCATGCACACATCATTTGCACAGCATAAATTTTACGCCAATAAATCTACTAGTGTTTATATAAATTGCATTATAGCGTAGTTTATATACTTACCATGAGATCCTAATAGGCGGTAGAAACGATACTCCATATGCAGCTGCGGGGCTTTAGTTTTCATCGGTTCCTGAAAATGTTAACACAGTAAATAAGTAAACTGTAGCTTGTAGTAAATTTTAATTATAAGACTTTTGTATGAATTCCTGAGTGTCTGATAATCACTTACCAATTTAATAGCGACGTGTTCGTTAGTATAAAGATTTTTGCCTGAAATAGTATAAAAACATATTTAAAAATGCAAAAATGCGTCAATAAATTTCTTTAATGCCAACTAATAGCCTATAGCACGTTTATGTTCAAACAGCGGGTACAATTACTGTACAAGTTTACAAATACATCGTCATGAAGAAACGGTGAGAAGCAAAATCATGAAATTCAAAAGATCCGAGAGGCAAAGGTCAAAGGTATATCTTTACTTCTCCGCCTCACTGGGCTTACGAGTTCTTAATGCAAAGAGAAGATAATAAAAAAGTTTAATACATCTGACAAAAGGATATAATACTACTTGATGCGGAACTTACTTATACTTACTATGGGTACATTTACTCGGCCACCTGCAAATAAACTGCTATGAATGGACTTGTTTCACATTCTAAGACGTGAATTTATGGGCAGTCGCGGCAGTCCTATGATGCCAGTAAAACCGGCAGTTGGTATTTTTATACTTTTAACCGGACTAAATTATGAAATATTCGCAACCAAAAACGCTCTGTCAGTTAGTGTGCTTTACACATACTCTTAAATGTTGAACAGAGAGTTGCCCTATTTGAACTACAGCATTAAGATTTACATAATATGTGCACTAAGTAAACATGATATCGAATACTCAGCCATAATTCTTTTGTCTTATAATTATACTAATTGTATTTACATACTTTAATGCACCCACTCCAGAATTTACAAGAGTGTGATGAAAAAATTGCTTCAATATGCATGAATTGAACGCAGTAAGTGCAACCATAACTAAGTAGTGGACAAGAAGAATAAAATCAAAACAAGGCTCATTCATATGTTATAGGCTACGCAAAGCAAAACCAATTTGACTTTTACTTCACAGAAAGAACACCCGAAGTGATGCATGGCAGAATGATCCCCAGACAGATTTTGTTCCTCTTCTCATATGATGTTCCCCTAACATCCAGGACTG
>JABASD010004039.1:0-17098 GCA_019776165.1 Pogonognathellus flavescens | reverse complement strand
TAAATTTCGGGTCGGGTTCGGGTTTACCCGACCCGAACCCGACCCGTTCCCAAGTCTAGTATACAACATGCAAATTATACGCGTGTAAACGGAGACATTATTATCACTGAGTTTGTACATCTATTTTTATTTTATCACCACACAAGGAAAAATCTTTCTTGGGTTTTACACGCTTAAAAACAATATAACCTATAGATAGATATAAATATTGCTTGTTTTGACTCTGAATTTTTATACTTTTTCACTTAGTCAGACAAAAAAGTTTGAGTTGGAAGTACATGGAGCTATTATGGCGTGGATATCTGATACTGCACAATATTCAAAGGCAATTAATTTTTGTAATACTTACTAGGTATATACGCACTTATATGGTTATTGTAATGATTTGTTATTTCATGATAAATTAGCATGTTGCAAATGCTACAGAGAAATAAATTTAGCATTGGTTTCCTAACAACGTAGTTGGCTTAAGATAAAAGACTTTTGAAATAGGATACCACAATCAAACTCCAAATACACGTCGCACAATATGAAAACTAAAACAACAAAAGACCGTGTCTCTCTACGGAGTTTCGAGTGTAGGTGTCTTTCCTGGTATTAAATATCAAAGGCAAAGTACACAATACCTAAAGATGCTTAGGTAGCGGTACAACTTTGCTTTCAGTTTGACTGACAAAGAATAAATCGCAGAAAATATCCAGGCAATTTTGTCTTCACGATAGCTAATAAATTCCAATCCCTCATAAGTCATAACTGCATTATTTAAAGGAAATGCTTCTACGTATAGTATATGGTTAAATAAATAACAACTTTCGCTAAACATTATTTTCTACTTTTTAGATTATTTGTAATTGTTCTCTTTCCTTTGAAAATGAACATAAAATAACTTTCAATATAAATAGCAACTCACTAACTAGGTACCTTGTTTATGAATTTCTTGCTAAATTCTATTCCTTGTTTCCGATTTAAAATAGGTACTACATATCTTCAAATATATTCAAGTGACATTTTTGCCTTATCTAGATGAACAATTCTTTGGATTATATTTATAATTAACTACTATTAAAAGTTGTCACAATGAAAGGCTTAGATACTTCAATGAGTCTGAGTAAGTACTAATGACGGATAAACTTCAGATACGCTACAATACTAAAACATGTCAAAGAAATAATATCACTAAGAAATAACTTAATAGAACTTACAGAACCCACACACGCTATAAACATCTAACAGCTTTCCTAAGCATAAGGAGTGGGAGACACTTTCGGTATTTCCGCGTATCGTCTTTTTAACGCCGCTATGAGTAAGCGCTGCGGTTGCTACTGCCTAGGTTTTTCCTGGTTTTTTCAGTTCTGATTGCGTCTACATCTTGGATTGCATTTTATTATGGCAGGTAATTTTTATTCAGTAAAACTACTGCAAATTTTACCTTCATAACCAAGGACATAATTTGGTAACATTTCAAATAAATAGAAAAATTAACTGTGTCAAAATAATTAATATACAGTCGCTGTTATGATACTTTGTATGCATTACATAAGCAGTAAGAACACTAGCGCTTACATAGCGGATGTCACTCATATGACTGTACGTAAAGTTCTAACTTTTTGTAGTTGACTTAGTGACTATATCAAAGGGCACTGATGTTTCCATGTTTATAAATTTACGAGATCTATTTCTATTTCTGCTCATTAATTTTGTAGTTACGTTGTTCCAAATACTTGGTTAATTCTCGGCAGGACCTTTTGAATACAATTTCTTTGGTATCTGAGCACTAACAAGTTACAAACCACTTGGCTTTCAACTCTTTTCTATTGTATCTCACTTTCCTGCACCCCGAGCTTCCTTTTAGTTATAGCATATTATATTTCCAGTTTATATTTAGTAGTGAAGAATTGCATGGAGCCCATATGTATGCCTTCACAAAATCACAAGTCGACATCAACATCTTCGACATAAATTTAAAAACTAAAACGTATACTTAAGTGAATACGATGTTTACCCTACTGTTGAGAGTTGTTTTCAGCATCAAAGATTCACAGTATGTTGTAGTCACTATAGGCACTTTAGAAAATTTCTTGTATACTTCAGAAATCAAAATGCGTATATAACAAAACTGCTTGAGCCAAACAAATTATATAGTTTGTATTCACCATAACAACATATTATACACTCTTTTAACAAAAATACAAGTATTTGCAGGTATGCTGCAATAATCTTACTTCCCACAGTATTACTATATTTATCGTTGAGCACAATACAGACTGAAAAGAATGTAGTTAACAATCATAAAAAATGAGAACTGAAGTATATAAAACTGGAAGAATGACTAAACGGCTTACTCCACTTTCTGGAGATTTTATGGGTCGTCTTATTATTAGCAGGTCATAAGAATATGTCAGCCGTCAGATGAAATACTAATTGCACTAAAGTAAAACAACTCCCAAAAGAAGAAGGTAGGATTGAATGAAACTTCACATGGTTAACGATTTAATTGATGAATGCTAAAACATAGCTAACGAGCACTTGAACAATTAAAGTTTACTTTATTAACCTTTATAGTGATATATAATATATTTGACAGTTGTAGCCTGTGTTATATCTGCTATATATTTTATTTAAAACCAAAAATGACTGAAAGTGAGCAATTTTTCCTTTAGTGAAATTTGAGAGAGTTCTTAGAAGATAGCGGAATAAGAGTGAGTGAAAAGATGAAGTGAGCTGAGCTACTTCAAAGGTTTATCTTTACGACTTTGTTAGAAACCCTTGGTAGTATGTGTAGCTTCTACGTATTTTTAGTTAGTACTTACAGCTAAATGAATCAAGGCGTGAAAAGATGGACGCGAAAACGTGTGTGCAGATAGAAATGGAAGAGTATGGGGAGACAGGTTGCTATACACGGAACATTGAATGTAATTAGGAGACACATGATGAAGCATAATAAATTACGTCAGTTGCTGGGCAACTTGGTCTGACAAGACATTGGTGGGACAGGGAGGAGTGAGGATCAAGTCTCAAGAAATCACATCGATTCTCAAACCACTAAAACTCTCCTTCCTACTTTTCCTACTTCGTCCTGAGTATAATACCATCTTTCTCCGTTCCATTTCTCTATAAGTATCCGAACCGGGATCCATGGGTCGCGGGTCACTAGAATCAGCTGCTTTCACTATCCACTATATTATCATACGTATACATACGGCCCACAGAAACTGATTTTTACCAAGCTTAGCTATTTACTTATATATCACCCCTTTCTATGAGCAATTCGAATAAGACAGTTTAACTGTGGTAGGTAGTACTGTACCTTCATCACAGTGCAGCACATGAAATAAAACGCTGATTTTTTCTTCGTCCTACAAACCTGCTAACATCACTTACTGCACCACACCAGCAGGTAGAACTTATTTACTATATCCATGCATGGAAAGCTTCACTTGTAAAAACCATTCACATCTTCAATAGGTGCACTAGTATTATACACAAAACACGGCACGAGATTTCTCTCTCACTCTTCCTAATGTTCTCCTTTCAACACTACACAACTAAACTAATTCCACTAACGAAGCCCGTGCGATGTTCTTGCTTCAGTTTGTTTCGCGAAGAAAATCACCGAAAAAATTTAGAAGCCTATGGCCAGAGAGTACAATATAGTTCAGACGACAATAAAAAAAACACATTTGTATTGTCTTGTGAGACTTCTGACGGTTTCTTTCTTTGTATCTCCGTGAAATGTTTGTCATAACTCTATGAATGAGACACAAAACAAAAGATTGTCCTATACATGACAATTAGACATACAAATGGAGAAAAAATCAGGCAGATTTGTAGTTATAGGATTCCAACTTTTGTTGTAAGAATGGAGATAATTGGAAATAGTTTATGTAAAACTTATATTCACATGATATGATATTATTATGTTTGTGAGTTTGACTGTTTGTTGGATGGTTGTTTATTCCTTCCTGTCGCTATGAGATCTAAAAGCGTTTGTCCGTAGTGGCACATGACAGTGTACGAGGTGGACAAAGTGAGCCTGAAATAATTTGGATGCGATCCTATGGAGAGAAGAGAGGTCTCATATTAAACTGTTCCTTGATTCTTGAGAAGTGCACTTTGTACGTGGAAAGAGTACCCTGCCTTGCGCCAGTTCGTTCGTCGTGAGTTGCTTTGCTGTTGTTTGTGTTTTGAATGTATATGGGCAAACGTAAACAGCCAGTCAGTTCCCAAGGACTAGTTGTTGTTGTTGTCTCATGGTGGTTGTCGTCGTCAATGTTGTTTCTCTGCCGGACTCCCACCATAAACACTCTCCATACAATTCAGCTCAGTCGAGAAACAAACAGTTCCCGTTTCCAATATAAATAGTAATGCTCTCCTATTATATACTACGTGTTCGAATTGTGTACACTGTTGTACCACAGTATCCAACAACACACGTCTCTCAGCTATTCTTACTCACTCCCCACAAACTCGCAACGATATTCATATAAAACGAACTACTGCGACTACTGCCGCTATAAACTCAGCTTGTACTTGTATGTTGTTCCTTCATACTTGTTTATATTGCTTTTGCTTTAACTCCAACCCGAACCAAATATATAGATTCTTATTCTTGTGTGTAGGTATATTTAGATATCTGTCCGTGGCATAAGTCGTCTTGCACTACTACCTACGACTCCTTTGCTATAAATGTATGTGCATGTATTGTACAAACGACTCACTCAATTTTCGGTTTACTTGCCATTTCATATTGCTTCAATTCTCCGTGTGTATCTTTCTGCCCAAGGCGTTCACGAAGAGTGAACGAGCAAACTACTTGCAGGCTTGACAAAACGAAGCCTCTTATAGTAGAAGCAGTGGTAGTAGGTATCCTTTTTGTATGACAAACAACTATAGTCAACATCCATAAACAACACTAACTACGTTACTTGATTTAACTGTTTAGGAAAGTCAATAGGTGGTTGAGTTGAGACAGACTTGCAGTCTCAAAGTTTTGAAAGGAGTTAAAAGGAACAAACGAAGAAGGAGAGTGAGGCAGCCTGAGCCAAACTGCCAGGCTGAGTGAGAGTCACAGTCAAGTCCACATCAGATCAGAGTGAGAAGAAGAGAACTGTGAGAAGGCAGCTGAGCTGCTGATGCTAACTAAACAGAAAAATATAAGCCGTCGAAAATATGGTAGCCCATAGTCGTCTTGTTGAGTAAGTGCAGTATAAATATAACTCTAAATAAAATGTATCGTGCTATACACACACTCCAGCACAGTCTTTCTTCTTTTGTACGTTTTACGTCATGTATTACACAGACACAACTACCTCCGCTCCTCCGGAGTACGTACAGTATAAGATGATACTCGTGGTTAACAAAACAAAATGCCTGAACATATCTCACGGTTGAACTGGCTCAAGTTATGAGCTTCCCCAAGCTAAACTGCACTTATAATAGTTTGTCTTATAGCCTGTCTGTCTCTAAGTGAGCCACAGTAAGTTATTACTTGTTTGTGTAAGCAGGAGAATATGCATGCGAGCAGCCAAACCAATGAATGCTTACTGCGAGCCAAGCTACTGCACACAACTATACATCAGAGTAATACCAAAACTAAGGACCGGAAAGGAAAGACCCTGGCTTGTTTGTTTGTCAATAGGTGACGAAGAGAAAAGGCAATTTCGGCACTTAGACAAGGACATAATAATATCCGTCTGTATAGACTTGCTTTATTTATATGCAGCTCTGTGTATGTACATGTATTGTGTATTTCCATAATGTATTCCATTCAAAGAGTCAACTACTACTACTGCTGTCTCTCGTATGTGTTTACGTGTAGGTATTACATACGAGTTGATGTAGTGTGCAGTGTAATGGCTTAATATAACGTATGAGCAATGTAATGGAGAGATATATCTGAGAGGGAACTGGTCGTATAATAAATTATATTCTTTTTAGTTGCACCATATTTGTTTATACTGCTATGCTGGTTCAAAAACGACTGTCTCTGAAATTATTGTGCATTTGATCCTCGTATCTGATGCTTTCAGCTGAGTAAACGGAAAGCAACACAAATTATAACTTGCTTTGCTTTACGCATGCATGCATCTTCCTTTCCAGCAGTGCTTCATTTATCTATTTAGATGCGTAAACACATCAAACTGATTATGTAGGTCTTAGTAGTCATACACAGCAAACACAACCAATCCCAGTCTCTGCTTATGTTTATCATCAGACTACATTCTTCACATGCATCTATAATATTGTAATATTCTCTGTAGTGTTCTCCATACGTTTTAAGTATCGCTAATAATATCTGCCTGTCTGAGTTACTGATGGGATATCTGCCGATTTATACACAGCGCGTTCCATTTCCTCTCTCTCTGCTAAAAACTTTTCATGCTTATGGATTGATTTTCTAATGTAGGTATGCAGCAAGGAATAAAATACCTATAGAAATATTTCTCATTTCACTATATAGGTTATTTATAACTTCATATTAGACATAAGCCTCCTTATAGTATCATTACACCCTAAATCAATGTAAAACGCAGACATACTACATTACACAGGCTAAAGCAAGGAGATGGAGAAGATATGCTTTTTGTTTATTATATAAGGAATTCGACATAGCTCTTGTATGTAATCCATGTAGGCATGTTGGTAGTACATGTGTACGTGTACCTCCGTAAGTAAGTGCATGCAAGTTACGGATTCTCTTGTGGTTGTTGGTTTTGTTTATGTTTGTTATGTATGTACGTGGAAAGGAGCTAATAGTTGCTAGCAAATTATATCTAGTGGCCAAAGCTATCCAGTTAAAATCGTAAACCACTAATACATAATGCCAGAGTAGTAAGTAGGTTGTTTGTTGTTCTGTAGTAGTCGTCGGATGTAGGCAAATGCAATTTTTCGCTACTACTACTACTATTAGCAATAGATTCCGTAATGTCATGTGTGCCATGACTTAGTTATGCTTATATAACGTTATTGGTTTGCTTCGGGGAGGAACTGGAAATGTTGTTGTTGGTAGTCGCTGCATTTCTAGTTTGGCCTTATAGTTCGCGTATTAGTTGTCTGTCAGACAACACAGGAGAACAAGAGAGAGAGAGAGAGAGAGTACAGAGGTTCCTGGAAGGAGAGAGAGAGAGAGAGAGAGAGAGAGAGACTAATGTGCTAATGTAAATATAGGAGTCCTGCTTTAACTTTGCTTTGCTCCTACCACTTCTCTCTACCTCTTTACACTCCATCCATCCATCCATACAGTTTACAGCACACAAAACACAATACACCGAGAATAGCAAACGAACGAAACGAAGAACACGGAGAGAGAGAGAGCTGGGTGAGACAGAAACTGTTGTTGTTCCCGTATCGTCCTTCGTTCCTACTGCAACTCTATACTTACTCGTAATGCTATATTACTACTCCTCCTGGTATATCTAAATCTAAATGTATATTCGTATGTATATTATGTATGTGTTATGTTGTGTTTGTGTTGTGTATTGTGTTTTGTTGAACAGAGTAATAATATCGTGAGCATTTTATGTCTGTGTTTGTAGTTGAGAATTGTAGTGTTGTAGTTTGTAGTTGAATTTGTATTTGTGTTTGTCCTGACTGACTGCAAGCTGCTGGGAAGAGTAGGAAGTAAATAGTAGCAGGAGGACTGTGTATGCACTGCTAAGTATGTATTCCAGCCGTAGAAAGGAAGGAAGGCAACTATTTATACATGCTTTCATATATAAGTCTAATGTATGTGTACATTTAGTCAGTTGTGGTACTAGGACTCTGGAACCATTTTCGGGATTGGATTTCCCAATCAATAATGCTACTTTGAATGCACGGGAAAAACGAAAACTGCTGACAACATAAACAAACAATAAAACAAACAGTTGAGCAAAATCAATAGTCTCAGCCGAGCACGGAGTGGCTCTACATGTGCTCTCTCATGCCAACTCCTTCCTCATCATCATGCATCGTCTCCTGCCTTCCTTGCTGCTACAACACACTACTGGGACTTTAGTACCACTACTGCCATTTCTCCATCAACAACTTTTGCTTCTTACAGTTAGTAATTTATGGTAAACAAGCTGGGTCTATGTCCGGTCCCTCCGACTGCTCACACCTCTCTCTCACATACACAAAACAAAACGGCTAAACCCATTCCATTCATTTTCATCATAGAACATTATATCAATATACACTCTGTTTTCTTCCTAGTACATACATTACATACACAAAACCATGACGAACTACTAACTACATGCGATATGAACAAATACTCTTCTCCTGGAACTGTATTAGTACAAACAAAGTACAAACACAAAACTATGTTTACGAAACGAAGAGAGAGAGAGAGAAAATTCTACTTAAGTCTCACCAACTAGCACTAGCAAATGCAACTGTGAGCTCGTTCTCGTTGTCGTCGTGACTCAGTCACTAAGCTCAGCTCCCCCAACCAAACAACATAACACATTATACAGCTTCTTCTATATATATATATGGCATATACAATACACAAGTAAACTGAACAGACACTACTGCGATACAAATACCTACTCAAATACGAACTACAACCAACAGAACAGCAAACAAGAACAAGTACAACTTACTAATGCTACTGAAACACACAACAACTCCCGTTTCTCCGTCTGTTCAATACATTTTATGATGCCCTCTCCTTCTTCCCAGCTCCTTTGCCTCGTATACTTCCTTGCCTTGCCTGCTTTTTGGCTTTATTTTACGTAAATACTTTACGTCATATCTAATCCAATCCGATTCTATCATAATATCCCATGTTCAACTTACTGCCGACATGCAAGGCATTAACTATTTACTAAGATTCTTTCGTTTCTTGTTTTGCACCAGGATTTACACATGATCAAATGGTATTTACAATACAAGATTAATGTCCGTGCTAAATGTCACGACTAAAGGTGCAAACACTTTTAATGAAGTATAACACGTACTATATAGCGCATTTCCAACACGAGTTATAAATACACACGAGTGCTAAGTCACCAAAAGCATACGTTTCCAGACAGTTCTTATGTAGGAGCTCATTAAGATGCTTTTGTTGTTCCTTTTGTTGGCAGGAGCACAATCAGCACAAAACATAAGTATACAGTACAATCATACGTAGTAAGCATATATAATATTAATGACGGAATATAACCATGAGACATAGCACCACTATATAATATTTCTCCATACAAACAGATTGTGTCCCGTGTTGTCTTCGAGTCAAGAAGTAGCAACACACAAAGGTAGTTAAGTAAGATATTAAGAGAGAGGCACTTCGGTTGGACGCACACACAACACAATATCTGTTTCGATGAAGATCCCGTTACTATTCACGATTTCTTATCAGATTTGACTTGTGTTTTCCTTGCAGTACTTATATGAGCCGAGTAAATATCAAGTCAAGAAGTATATGCAGCAATATTGTGTAATGTGCAATAAAATGGGGCTACATGCAGACAAAGAGCATTATGCTATCATCATTGAATACTCCATAACATACCGCATCATATCACACATAATACGTATCTATGTACTACTTCACTTCACACTCAGTCCAACTACTTGGGTACAGCACACTTCATAACGTATGCTGAAAACTCACAGGCAAATCAAGAAACCAGGTCTGGTTTTACAAAGAAACCATCTCGTAGGAGATACAAGATTGTGCGAAGAAGTCCTTCTATCTATCTACAAAGCTTTTTTAGAACTGCGTCTGAAGTCTCAAGTGCAGTACCAGACTCCGCACGTAACGTACTTATTTCTACGTAATATTATTGCTTTACTATACAACACACACTCATATTATGTCTATTATGGCGTGGTATGGTTGCATTATGATGTCAATAAGGTTGAGGATGAGGTTAGAGACGCTTTGATGCATTATTACCACTGCTACTATACGTTCCTCTGCTTTTAAAACAGTCATGCACACATTCATTCTCTATGTGTTTTTACATACTTATTTAGTGCTTGCTATTGTTAGCCTCGTCCCGATGTCTGTCTACTTTTGTATGTAAAATGTTAGTGGTTTGTGTAGCAATAAGTTCATTTTCTTTACTGCATTACAACTTGTTCGTTCCAAATGATATCGTTGCACTTATTGTTGAAATAATAGATAATGATATACAAACTACAGCAGAATACTCCTAAGAAGTCAAAACAGACCGAGATTTTATATGTGACTTGATATAAATAAATCTCCACTCTCTCTCTATAGGCATTGTGTTGCACAGAGCAATAATACTATAGTGAGGAGATGGCAGGCACCTGCGTTAGGAAATGCCATTTATAGTGAAAGATAAATATTATATATATAAATGTTCTGTATTGTGAATTGTAGTGTGAGCAATACACAGAGATATTCACTTAAAGGTTGTGGCTATGAAATACCTACACTATACAATTTAGATGATACAGTCCCTCGTTATATTGCATGTTTGTTAGAGTCGTGGTGGTTAAGTTGGGTAGGTGAGGTAGTAGTAGTTGTAGTATCAGATCTAGATAGTAATATTCCAGCAACTGAACCGGCAACCGCCGCATGAGTACTGAGATAACTAGATGATACGATGATATGTAATATGAGAGAAGAATATGAGAAAGTGTCTACTGTATAACATCTGTATGTGTATAAGTAGAAGGGAGCTTGCACACACACTCTTCTAGACTAGACTCATATACAGATACAAGTACGATAATAATAATACGTCTATAGAGACCCAAACTACAAGCACCTATATAAGTATAAGAAGCTGTGTCTGCACAAGGATGTTTTGTAATAATATTATAAAGCGAGTGCAAAACACTACGAAGGCTGTGATTTATATTGATAGACGTGGAGATGAGATAGTTGTAGTGGTGAATCTGTGCTTCTATTTATATTGTAGTACTAAAGATACATTTCTAACATAAAACGAGTATACACGAAGGCAAGTGCTTTTGGTTGCTGCTCGTCGGTAGTAAAAGTATCGAAGCGTGGACAGGATGATGACGGAAAGAGTGAAGCTAAAGAGATCCACAGACGAACAACCGTAGTTGATTTCGTTAATTTGCTCAGCGTTACTAGCTGAAGCAGGGTTAAACAGCTGGAATTCTATCTAGACATTCTTAGCTTCCATAAAATACTTGCATTAATAGCTTCTCTACAGCCTACACTACATTGTTCGAGACTAAATGCCGTTTTTATAGCAACTTTCATTCACTTCCACCAGGTACTTACTACTATCACTATCAGGCTCCTCCGAATGTACCTTTCTTCCCTTCTTGCATTCCTCTGACGTTTTGGCTTACCTGCTCCAACACCACATCCCTCCTATCCTTAATTTCCACCTTCTCGGCTACAATCACGCTATCAAGTTCAAGATATATTCTTTCTCATACATATATCTAAATATATCTACTATATCTACCTATTTATGTATGCCTACGTGTAAATCTCAAAGTTGAGATTTAGAAAAAAAATTAGAAGTATATTTATTCAACCAGGATGTATAACAATGTACTATCTGTGCGTGGTGGTCTACAGGTCTCTAATGTCGTAATCCTCCAGTAACCTTTAAAAATATCATTATTCAATCCGAATTCAGATGATTCGTGCAGCTTTTGAGAGTGTTACTTATTATTAGGATGAACAACATCCTTCGGTCATACAATGCTATTTTGAGCTGTCATATTCATTTGCTCTCATTAATCTAGACTATTGTGCTTTATTTTCCTTAATCCTTCCGTCACTCATTTGGCAGGTATTCCCCTTCGTCGATCCGTATTATTTATCTTCATCCTCCTCAGCCCACTTTTATATATGGCACTCAAAGTATCTCCTTTAGACACATCAAACAGGCATTTCCTTGTAAATAAATATCTTCCATTGTGCAATATTAACATTTAACGGGTGGCAGATTAACTAGAATATTTTGAGTTGTTGTTCAAAGCCACATTACGAGTAGCCAGTAAGAAAATAAAACAGTGAGACATGTTTGAGATTTTATGTTGTGTAACCGAAAGCCGAATTCGGTTTCTTTGTGAAAAGTTTTATCTATCTGTATAAAGTTAGGATTGTCTGTGCATATATTACACGGAGATGGTTGTTTTAAAATAAAGTGTGATTGTAAAACAAATGCACGCAAGTAATTGCATCTTATGTGGCCAAAAGAGGCTAGAAATAAATTATTGTGAGTTTACATGGGACATAAACTAAAATAGCCCAGACCACTAATGGAGGAAGAACCCAGTAGTATTTTACAAGACAAAAACCATTTAAAGTCATACAAATATAACTGCTATCTTCTCCCATGACAGTTTGTCGGAACTATACAGGGAAAACTTTCTCCTTGCTTCACATTGCCAACGGCTACACAGCATCTGGTGAACTTCTTCATATCTAGTAGCAATTAGTAATGACAAATAAAGAAATCATCTTGTATATGTACGTAGTCGGTTGAGTGGCAATAACGAAGAAGAAGCAGGCAGAAAAAACAGCACCCCATTGGAATTATTGTTGTAAGTACAGATCTACAGCATATAATAATAGTATTAGCAGAGATCATGACAGATACAGATACTTATTGTTAGTAAAGTTCCAAATCCCGTTGCCAGTACATAAGAAAACATTGTATCACTAGATGCAATACACATTCACATAACATTATAATAAAAAGAGCATATAGTAGCTCCGTTTGAGTCGTTATTGTAGACAGAAAGCGAATGGAGCATAAGAAGTAAATGCAATCGAGCAGTCAGCAGTACAACTAACAGATAACTTGACACAAGAAGAACGTAAATATAAGATTGAAGGTAAAATGGAATGGGAAGGGAATGGATGGAGCTATTGAGCTTTACATGAGACTAGAAAGGATAAGAGAAAGTAAAGATGAATTGAGCCACTCGCATTAAAGAAAAGTCGAGGGATGCTGTGTTTTGCGATACAGACACAAATAGCAGGAATGTGTACAAGGTATATATAGAAAACTCTAATGCACAGTCTGACAGACGCTTCCAACTTATCACATATAAAGACATTTACACAATACTTTCCGTTACCGTGACCGGAATTGTGGAGAACGAGAAAGAGAGAAGGAACAGACGAAGAACAAGAAGAACAGCAACGAGCAGAACACAGTTCTCTTATTAGCTCCGCTTTTCGGGCTCCGAATCTTCTCCCTATACAAAACTGTTTTCTGCAAGCCTGTTTTCTGCTCTTACTTCTCTCTCGCTCTCTGTTTGTATTGTTCTGTTGTGAAGGACTACTACTGAGACTATAAGAGAACGAGACTCTTCTTCCAATAACTCCACTTTACAAATGGGTCTCTCTTTAGGTCTTTTTTACTCTCATTCCTCTCTGATGATGACACACACCAACAGAAACACTATATTATACCAACATATAAAATAACAGCGTCTCCATTTAACAATCTCAACATGTGACATTCTGATGCAATACTTTACCCAACTTCTTGCACAGGTATACGCTATATACATAAATGGAATGACGTTTTGCATTGTGTTCCTTCTTCTCATATATAAAACTGCTATAGTCTTACTCTGAATATCTTCCCAAAATGTATAAGCTCATCTTTAATTTATATTGTACTCTACCACAAATTTAATGAGAAATTTTTTAATGCTCTGATAAATTAGAAGACAGACAGCCAAAAACAGCAAGTAAACCAATTAATATTTGCTAAAACAATAATATTATTAAAAGGCACAATAATAATGCCTTCGAGTATTAACATTTAGAATTGGTATGCAATAAACATATTTTATTAATTTTCATGCCAATTAGTAAATGAATTAAGCAATAAAAATATTTTCACAATAAGGATATTGTGTGGGTTAACATTATAGATACAATTGATAAGAATTCAATGCAAACCACCATGTATGTAATATAATGCTACTCCACAAAGATACAGACGTATCCCCATTGATTGTGATAAGGCTGTTTACCTTTGAAATTGTATATCATTTTCAAATGTATTGTTCCGTTCGACAGTTGAAATATGAAGAGTTTGTATTTATAAATAAAGAAATAACTATGATACAAAAGCAATAATAGTGAACCATATAGAGAAAGGGAGATCGTGAACAAAGGTTAAAGGAGCGTTTTTGTCGTTACCGAGAAACACACAGTCGTCCTTTTGTTCAACTTGGTTTGATACTAAGTAATAGAATAATACATATGCAATAAGTAAGTTTATGAATTATACATGGGGATTGGGTCATGATGATCATGAACGAACGAAGAAAGATGGAAACGGCAGTTAAGAAATCGGATACTTCTACAAAATACCGCACAAGTTTACATGGACAATAAGTACTATTAGTAAGTATATCTAACAAATGATGTGCAAAGATAGAGGTAAATGGGATGTGTTGTACATCCCATACGCATTCCAAAAGTTAATTTGCGTAATATTAGAAATCTACGCAATAATCTTCGGCATTGTTTTAAAGAAATATAATTGTCGTAAAAGCAGTTGAACGTTCTGGAAAAGTACAAATAAACACAGACGAAAAATAAGAGAAAAAAGGCTTACTAATAATACCAAATGTCAATACAAGGTTGCATAAAGTAAATTACACTACAGAAGTATGTGAAATGAATTTTGTATTTGATTATAAAGTATTGGAACTGGCAGGTATAGACGTCTGACAGTAATTTTACAAGACAAAAGAAGTGGCAAATTTTAGGTGAAATAGAAATGGGATTCACGACTAACAAGGAAGACGGGTTGACTCGGTTTGTTGGTGTGCGACTGAGAATATCGTGCTGTAAAAGCATCAATGTTGGAAATCAATGTGGTCAGATTGATGTAAAGGGTTGTCGTGACACGGCTGAATAAAACATGAAGCGTTTGATGATACATGTAGATTAACAAGGGAAAAACTAAAGGACACCCAAATATTTCACGACAAAGAACGCCCCCTTTTCTGCTTAGAAAACATTTGGTTCGGTGGACACAGAGAACTGTTGTGTTGCACTGTTTGAAATGGTGAATAATAAGTGGACATCACAAAGAGGCGCAGACTACGAAACTACAAGTGACGACGACAATGAATTCCTAACCTCACATGCCTAAAGAACCAAGTCAATTTAAGTCAACCAAACTATGAACTGTGTACATTTACCGATTTAGTATAGTAATATTGAATGGAGCACGTTTATATCCATATAGGAAATGAAATTGAGCAGACCAGCAGTCTACTACAAGCTTTACTGTATCTCATAGTAATACCTACTTTACCTAGCTCTATTATATTTCCCTTGTATTTTCCAAAGGACACAAAGACAGAAAAATGTGTGAGTATGGTACCTTTATACTATAAAGAAACGAGAAAATGCCTACCTAGTCGTAGTTGACATACAGGGAGAGAGAGAAAGATATTGAGGAAAGTATAACAAAGTTTGAGCTTGTGCATAACATGAGATCACATAATACAAGTGGGATGGGAAGTAAAGAAAAAATTCGACTGTGAAGTAAGAAGGGAATAAAATAAATTGGCCCCGCATATATCACATCGTAAACAACAGTCAGAGTATTGAATTTCGCAAGCCAAGTGGACGACTGCGACTCCCATGCATATGTAACACGATTATGGTCATCTTACACTTCATCTTCCACTGTCATAGCGTTGTCGCCTTTGTTGTACGTTTTACAATACTTTATTGAGAGAGTGAAACAATACAATGCCCCCAAGATCACCATTCATGAGAACTCTTGCCGTTTCCTTGTTAGACATACTTATACCGTAGCTTACAGATTGCCACGCAAAAATGATGTCTCAGACTGACTTTCAATTGCTTCCTTTGCAAGAGCAAAGATCGCTACATTACCCTTGCCTTTGACTGTCGTGTGTATATTTATTTGTATATATTTACGTGACGCTTGCCCTTGCCATAGAAAAACGTGATGTGCACGGCTGTGGCTGTGGCTGTCTATTTATTTCTTGGAAAAGCTGTAGGTACTTCGAACATACCATCTCCTGCAACATTCAACAGAATCTCTACCTTTTCTTTCAGCTCCACGCCCGGTATATCCAACCACCTTTCTTATATGTATTTATACAGGCACGACCATATAAAATGCATTGTTATTGACTACTGTAAGAATTGATTTCTTGACGTTTTCAATCTTCGTATGTCACATTAAACTCACGGAAATAAAAAAATTATGATTGATTTGAGTAAGTTCAATTTGCGTAAGTTCAAACGTGAATTTACATTCATAAGTTTCATATTTCAGCACGTTGCGAGCAACATTATTTAGCATAATTACTGATCTCTGATCTCGTGGAATGCTTCTGACTTGAAAAATGCTAATTTAGCAGATTGAGTAGATTTGCTTTACTGTCTACGTTACAAATTCTCCAGAGATTTTGCATACACAGGACGCTCATTATTGAAAACTTTGTATAACTTTGTTGATGATCTTATGCTTACTCGTGTAATTTATACATGCATCACGTTTTTAATCTTTCAATGTAAAATTGTTTTTACTGAGAACAACTACAGATATATAGAATTTGCTACTGTGTTTAAATTCACATGTAAAATTTGATGTATAATGAATACTGGAGAGCGAGTTAAGTACCCTTATTATAATCAAATTTAATAAACCATTGCAAAACGGCTGTAATAAAGTAGCGTAAGGTGCACAATTACTTATGTTATCGCACTGTTGTTGACTGTTGTCAACTAATTTGTCAACTGTCAAATGAGTTGTCGATTTTTGCCAACTGTTTCGACGAAATTTGAATGAATTAAGTTACTTCATTGTTGAGATATCGCTATGACTGATAGAAAGACCGACAGACAGAGCGTGTCTATAAAATAGCTTCCGCTACTAAATATTAAATGCCGCCGATTAACCTCATTTTCCAGTTAGACCTTTGTTATAACCCAAAGATCACATATGAGAAGTTTCAACGAATTGTGTTAGCGGACAAACGGACGGACAGACGTAGACACCATTGTTATAAAATAGCTTCCGCTACTTATTAAAGCAGCTTAAGGGCCGGTTAGCGACAGTCGCACTTTTATGAGCTAATCGGTGATTTCTCTGGACTGGAAAGTCGGATTGAAAATCCGATTTCTATCATGGAA
>JABASD010004038.1:0-17099 GCA_019776165.1 Pogonognathellus flavescens | reverse complement strand
CCAACGTCAACACCTAATCAGATACAAATAAAGATATTATTTTGCCGACCCCAGTTTTGTTTCATTTCATGTGTCATACATCATAGGTACTTGCTAATTCATAACGTTTCACGTCAGTTCCAACACAGAAATGGAAGAAGTTGTTTAATTTGACAATTTCTATATACACAAAGAGAAGGCATGGCTATCTATGAAAAATTAATACAAATTTCAGATTTCAGACTCCTTCTATGTCTTTACATAAAAGGTTCTGTTTGAGGAATTGAAGAAAAATTTTAAACAACTTTTAAATCCTTTTTACATTAACAAAATATTTTCTGTAAAGCTCTGCTAATTGTGACATAAGGCCTACCAACCCTGTATTTTATTTGCAATATTTCGTTCATATACAAAGGCCACCACATATGCGATTTTCATATTGAGTCTTTATATATGCCAATTTTACCACATCGACGACGATGACTTTATTAATGGCATTCCAATATGGAATTACAAATATCAACCGTCGTCCATGTGTCATGGACCATTATTAGATCGGGGGAGTCAATAAAATAATCAAAAATAAACTATATTCAAAAATCCAAAAGTTTGGATTGCTATTTCCGGATATATTCCACGCAAACGTTCTTCCGATTGTCAACTCGAAAAACACACATAGCAGGGTTAGAAATAATCAAACAAGTCTTAAAAATTGTCTTTTAGTAAAAGGTAGTACATATGACGGAAGTATGACGAAGTTAATAATAATATTTAATAAAATATAGGAAGAGGAAATAAATATATAGTCGTCTTATTGTTAGTCGTTTAATATTCTTTAACACAATAAAATTGTATTTCCTATTATCGGAACTTTCGGAACCCGGAAAAGGTAACGTGTGTTTTTTAACCCTTTTACCAGTAAGATATAAAATATTTGTATAAGGCAAATAAGGAAGTGAAAATAGAACTTTACTGCACGAAGCGGATTTCCTTCATTTTCTATTTCCTGTCCCATCATATAAAAGTGTACAATTGTAGATTTTCAATAGTCACTTTATATTAATGTCTGCATATAGATTTAAAGGTTCTGTTAAAACTCTTGAAAACCATATGTTAAATGATATAATTTATCATTGATTTTAAACAACAGACAACTACCAAATCCCTGTGTGACTATCCTATAATTATAATGTTTTCACGAAACGCATTAAACCTGTTTTGCGTTTTTATTTTTTATTTTGGAAAGTGTGAACCTTTACATTCTCATGAAATGTATTTTCGAATTTAACCTACAGTATTTTGCAAAATGTGATTTTCATTTCACTTTCCATAAAAGTTCTAACATATTAGAATCATTTCTTAATGGGATTCAATATTTACAACCATTGACAGTATATTCTTACGAAAATAGACACATAATGCACAGAAAGGAGGAGAAATTCGTTGCAATGATCAGTAAAGAATTTTGTGACTTGAACATTCTAATGGAGCCTCGTCACTTACAACAATTTACTAACTCAATGTTCAGTTTCAGGGGGTTTAGAGAAGCGAGTTATTTCCTCATCTTTCATGCACCTATCTTTACTCCGTCAAATTCATTGTTCGAACAAATACAGCCATATACACAATATTTTGATGCGAAAATCATTCATTGGTTTATTGACTATAACATGACCATAAAAATGTTTTTGAAGTCATCATCCGGAAATAAAGAAATTTTACTTACAGGTGAAGATACAAAGGCAGAAAGATGGGATCCAGTGTGGAGGCAGAAAGGGATTACAAATCTCAATTTCAAAAGTTACATTATTTTAAACCCTGAACATATTCGTGAACGAAAAACCTGTTCTGTTTATGACAACATTCGCCACCGTCGTCTGGGCAAATGTGATCATAGCCAAATGCAAATCCAATTGTTAGCTGACTATCACAACTTTACCCCAATTTATGTACACTGGTTAATTTTGGGTGAAAGTTCAATATACGCTTATCTTGGAGTAGTCAAGTACGAAATCGCAGATAAAACAGTTTTCATCAGAAGTGATTCATCGAACATTTTTTATTGCAGTAAGCAAAGAATAATTTCCTCCCAGTTTTTGAATTGGATCAATATTGGCTTCGACAGTACTTCCTGGAATTTAATTTTTGTTTCTTATTTTGTAGTCACAATTTATTTCTATTTGTACATCCTCAAAGTCAAGAAAATTAAAAAAACACCACACTGCTATTCCTGGTTGACGGGTATTTCTCTAATTTTTCGTCAAGATCATACTCCTATTTCCAAAAAAATTGTTTTGTTGTTGGCATTTTGTGGATGGCTTCTATCAATATGTTACGAGTGTTTTGTACAGGCCGAGTCTACAGCGCCTTATCTCTCTGACCCATTCAAAAATTTTAGTCAGCTGATGGATGCAAAATACAAATACTTTTTTGATAATGATACATTCAATAAAATGACACGTGACGATATGTTCAAATATTACAATATTAGCGAAGAAATGATACATTTGAATCCATCAACCAGCACAGTGAAATCATTTTTTGAGTGGAGTGATTATTTGGATAAAAACAAATTGTTCAAAATAATGTCGAAATATCTAGTTATATCTTCGTCCTGGAACAGAGTGCAATGCTACATTTTGGAAGAAGGATTTGCACATTCTGAACTGTTTTGGTCTTTCACCTTTCGTTATCAAAATGTCTTGAGAAATTCTTTTGCGAAAATAATATCCAGTGGCATACAATCATTCATCGAATGGGATCATTTTTTGTATGATAATACGAAAAACAATGAATATGGTGACCGTTTAGATTATGCGAATAGCAGGCCACAGAGAATGGCTTTTCCTGTTCGAATTTACACAGCCTTTGTGATTCTGTTTGCGTTGTCTTCAATTTGTTTTTCTGTGTTTTGTTTGGAAATGTTAGTTAAGTATAGATTTGCGATAGCATACTTTGTAAAGAAATTGTATTGGCTAATCATTTACTATTCGTCCCTATTCTTCCATATTGTTAGAAAGCAAATAAGAATTAGGTTTACTCTACTAACTCAATATTTTTCTTTGAGAACCACAGCACCTTCAATTAATCCAATTATAAAAACAATTGAGACATGTCCAGTACTGTCGCTGAACTAAGTGGCTAGACTTAATCACTGAGAATATTACTCTGTAATGGGCGCTAAAAATTTACCATTAAAATAGGATACCGTTTTTAAATAAATAATGTAATTTAGAATAATTTGAGACGCTTTTCCGTATTGCGAAATGTAAATGGTAATGCGATAGTGAAAACAAAATTCACATCTGCAAAACCGGTACATTTGGAAGTGTCAAATATCGTCTTTCTGTCAGTGCTGAGAAAATAGCATGACACAAAGCACATATAAAACAGCGAGAATGAATTCCTTACGATTACGATATTTAAATGATTCTAAATATAGAGGTAATAGTAATAATATAAAAACCAACAGTATACCTATGTCAACACCTAATCAGATACAAATAAAGATATAATTTTGTCGACCCCGGTTTTTTTTCATTTAATGTGTCATACATCATAGGTACTTGCTAATTCATAACTTCTCACGTCAGTTCCAACACAGAAGGGAAAGAAGTGGTTTAATTTGACAAATTCTATATACATACAAAGAAAATGCATGGCTATCTTGAAAATTTAATACAAACTTCAGATTTCAGACTCCTTCAATGTCTTTTCATAAATGGTTCCGTTTGAGGAATTGAAGAAAATTTTTCAACAACTTTTCAAGCCTTTTTACATTAAGAAAATATTTTCTGTAAAGCTCTGCTTGTGACATAAAGCCAACCTACCCTTTGTGCAATATTTCGTTCATATTCAAAGGCACCACCTCCAAGTTTGGATTGCTATTTCCGGATATATTCTACACAAACTTTCTTCCGAGTGTAAACTCGAAAAATATCAAAAGCTCTTTCAAATAATAGCGTTAGAAAATAATCAAACACAAATCCATCGAATTGTCTGAGAGTGAAATGTAGTACATATGGTCGAAGTGTGACGAAGTTAACACAAAATCGTACAATAAAGTGTTCATCCATAAATTTGTATCATAATAGTTTTTAATAAAATATAGGAAGAGAAAATAAATATATAGTTGTACCATGTTCTTTCACACAATAACATTGTATTTCCTATTGTCGGAACCCGCATGCAAAAGGAAACGTGTGTTTTCTTAACCTTTCAACAGTAAGCATAATTAATTTGTATAACGCAAATAACGAAGTGGAAATAAAAACTTTTTTGCACGAAACGAATTTCCTTCATTTTATATTTCCTGTCCCATCTTATAAAATTGTACAATTGTACATTTACAATAGCCACTTTATATTTATGCCCGCATAGAGTTAAACGTTAAGTTAAAACTATTGAAAATTAAGTTTATATATTAAGTAGAATTTTTTCCATTTAATTTTAACAACAGAGAATTGCTCAAACAAATTAGATTTTTGATGTTGAATGCAGAAACAAATTTTTCACTCGTATATTTTTATCTTCGTTACTAGAAATTCTAACCAACATCAACCATATGCAGTTATATGGTCCCTCACAGTACTGCAGTAGAGAACATTGCAAATTTTAAATTTATATTTTCATAGCGAAATATTTTAGTTTTGTCCAAAACATGTGATTAAGCGAGTGTTATTTGTATTTGATTATATTGGTTAAATGATGTCGGATGGTTGAAAATATAAACTTAATGTAACTGCGTTGTTTTTGTTTTGTAAACACGGAAATTGCGATTACATTGAATACCACATTTTGTGTTGAATTAAAATGGGAGCATTAACCAGTTGTATAATAACAGCGACAGTACATGGTTCAGTGACACGAGAACAAAATAGTGACCTGGTTTCCGTAGAACATTACAAAAACTTATTCCAGCACACACATATTTTGACAGCTACCGAATTCTGTACAGAACGTATAATGACGAGTACACGAATTAAAATACCTTAAGCGAATATCTCCTTCTCATGCTACAAGAATACACGGTAACACGTTTGATATTATTCACTGTTACGAATATTGATGTGTATAAAAAATTCCTAACACATTTTATCGAATTTCGGACGAGGGGGATTGTCGCCCCCGCCCCGATTTTCCATACCACTACGGTGAGTTCACAAACAATTGTCCGTTGCACAAAGGCTGCAAACCGAATCCAATTTTTATAATGTATGGATTGAAAACAAAACAATACGTGTGTAGGAATTAAGCGTATACTTTCCATTAAATTATCCTTATTATATAAAACCTGAAACTGTAAATAACTTTTATTTGTCAGTTTTGTTCTCCTTGTTAATCCGACTGCACACAAAAACTTTAACAATGTACATTTTAGCGTCTTCGATTACATTTTTTCCGATATTTGCTAGTTTAGTAGCAGTCACTGCCCTCCCAGTTCAAGATGGAATGCGATATGGACCTGAATCTGAAATTGAACCGCAGGGCACGGAAGTATATGCAATCTCCACACTGTGGTCAGAAGAACAAGACGATCCAACAACTGTCACTGAAAGTCTTAGGACATTTACACTCCATAAGAAAACGACAACAGTGAGATTCATTAAATATTAAATTTGAATATTAAATTTGAAAATTAAAATGTTACATTTATTTATTCAATTTTATTTTCCACCAGGAAGGTTACGAAGAAGAAACTGATCCACCATATGAAGAACAGACTACTCAGGTATGCGCAGGATATTTAATTTATTGTATATATTAAGTCTCACTTTCATTTCACATATTCGTATGGAGTACTTTTCATACGAGAGTTATGCTGAAGTGATTATTCAGAGAAAATGCACGATTTATAATTTTTGTTTATGCTAATTTGGTAAACGTTAAGAAATGTAGCTCTCAATAATAATATAATACTGTTTTTCACAGGGATATGGGGAGACAACCCAACAATATGTAGAACAAACTACACAGGTAATTCTATTCTTTATTTTTTGTTAGTTAATTTTCCCATTAAATGATTATTCACACAACTAATGCAATATTCTGTTTCTACGAAATTCGCCGATTATTTTACAATAGAGCTTTAGGAGGAATGACTCTAAATAGGGATTCATGTTATGTTATGTTGTGGTTGGTGTATGTCAAAATACAAAATATATTTATTCAGATCAAATCCTATTGCTATATAGCAAATTCCGTAGAAATCACATTGCTGTGTCGCATGTCCAAAAATTAAAATGAATTTGTGCATATGGAAATAATTGCATATCTTCTAGGGTTATGTTGAATCCACTCAAAAATATGAGGAGCCAGTCACTGAGGTATTTACGTAAATATATTTTCTTTCATAGTGTATATTTAACATTGGTGGTCACTATTAAATTTCATACAAAGCTTTGAAATGCAGGGTTATGTCGAAACCACTCAAAATTACGATTATTTACCTTCTCAGGTAAATAATCTTACATTTAATTTATAAATGTACAAAATGATGAATTATAGTTTGGTAATTTGGCAAATCTTTTACAAATATAGGGTTACGTTGAAACTGTAAAATATGAAGAGCCAACTACTCAGGTATGGAATTACGTTTCTATTTAATTCATAATGGTTGAGTTTAATGAGATTTACAATTTTACTAACCTTTATTATTACAGGGTTACGTTGAAACTACTCAAAAATATGTAGAGCAAACCACTCAGGTAACAGATTTTTAATTTACCAATTTTAATTTTTCCAATTTTTATGTTCTATGAAATTAATAAATTTATAAACTTCTTGTCAAATATTATTAACGCAGGGTTATGTTGAGACTACTCAAAAATATGTAGAGCCAACCACTCAGGTAATATATTCTATTTTTAATTTACCAATTTTTATTTTTCCAATTTTTATATTCTATGAAATTTATTAACTTTTTTGTCGAATAATTTTATTGTAGGGCTATGTGGAAACTACTCAAAAATACGTAGAGCCAACCACTCAGGTAATATATTCTATTTTTAATTTACCAATTTTTATTTTTCCAATTTTTATATTCTATGAAATTTATTAACTTTTTTGTCAAATAATTTTATTGTAGGGCTATGTGGAAACTACTCAAAAATACGTACAGCAAACCACTCAGGTAATTAATCCTCTTTGAATTTTAGCAATTTTCAGATTTAGTTTTAATTTATTTTGTCTAACTTTCCTAAAGCCGGCTTATATTGAAACAACTCAGAAGTATGAAGCGCCACCCACTCAGGTAAATAATTATATTAATGCCTCGATTTGTAAGTATAATGGTAGACTAGCAACTTATAACGTTTTAGTTTAATTAATATACATGGTGATGTTTAAACCACTCAATAAAAATGAGGGAAAACTATTGAGTAGACAATTAGCTATTATAGTCACCAAACAAATATTATGAATAATATTTTGTAATTCATTGCTGCTGCCTGTGTTAAATCGAATAGGGTTATGAGCAAACGACTACTCAAAGGAATGAATATAACGGTCCATCCACTACGCCAGGTGGTTCTGCGACGACAACAAAAAAACCATCCAAACCTTGTCTTATTCCGAAATTTTGCTAACGGTTGGCCATTAAATCCACTTTTCTCCATTTACAATTTTCATTCCTCCATTTGTTGGCTGTAATTTATGCTAATAAAGATAAGAACTTTAAATAAATAGGAAGGAGTGTCAGATAAATTTATTGACAATTAAACCTGCTACTTATATCATCATCATTCGCGTAAAATGTCCGTAGTTAAATTATTGTTAACTAATTTGTAATTCAGTATGGTCCATATGAAATACAACAACAAATTTCAAATCACAATAGCAGAGTTATCGGATATGAAAGTGATTTTATGTATCAATATTTATTCCATAGTGTTAATACGCATTTTTTAAACATTATAAAACGTCCACTTTATATATTATTAAGTGGAAAAAAGTACAAAAATATTTATAGGTTCACTTCAGGGCAAATTAGACCACTTTGTTTTAAATTTTTAATACATGGACAAAATAAACAGTTAGCCAAATCCGTTAGTAAAATATTAGCCAAATATTAATTACTTCGACTTCGGCTATCAGACAGCTAAAATTTATAAAGAATATGCCTTTTACAGGAGTGTAAGTGTAATGGTAGACTAACTTATAACTTTTAGTTTAATTAACACATTATATTGAATTATATATTTAATTGGTTGTATATCAGTTTAAATCATCAATTATATTGATACCACGCAAAAAAGGAAGGAAACCTAATTAGCAGAAAATGAACTATGATTTATGTATCCAACAAATATGAATAATATTGGATAATTGATTACTGCCGTCTTTGTTAAATTAATAGGGCTATAAGGAAACGACCACTCAAAGGAATGAGTATCACGCCCCGTCCACAACACACGGTGGTTCTGCGACGACAACAAAAAAACCTTACTGTATTTTCCCAAAATTCTGCTAACGTTAAGTTCCACATTTCTCCACTTACATTTTTCATTATATAATTTGTTAACTGTAATTTATTCTAATAAAAATAAAAGAAATAAATCGAAAGAATTTAAGTGTCAGACCATTTTATTGACAATTAAACCTGTAACTCATAAAGATATGTCAGCATATCTTTTACTTAAAATGTAATTAATCATATCTTCTCCTAAATAGTTTATAAGATCAGTATGAAAGACAACAATTTCGAATAATATAAGCCGAGTAATCGGATATGAAATATATTTGATGCCCGAGCAGCATGAATATTACGTTTACAGAGATTTTTCAGCTCTCCTTCAGAGCGCATAAATGTATTATTTTACAAAAGAAAAAGCTAGTTTTTGCCCTCCAGACTCCCGCCCCTGATTTTAGAATCATATGTATCAGTATCGGCCATGTAGAGGTAGATCAGGTTTTTTGTTATCAGAATGGATTTTGCTGTTATTAACTACAAAATGTAGTAATGAAGATGTCTACGAATCTATACTTACTGTGTAGTCTATATTTAATTATACCATGGCAGTTATTAACATCATAAAGTTCTGGACCGTATTCGACCGTCCCGTTTACTTATATAAACAAATATTTCGCTCAACTCATAAGACTATCTGTAAAAAATTAATCATCGCTCACATGTGCAAAATTATGCAATCATAAGAGTTTTAATTAATGTCATCCATCACATTTCAAGTCCAATTCAAATGTTTTTATTAATAATGCCCACTCTCTGTAAGAACGTCACACCGTCAAAGCCGTCATCCATTTCTCTTACTGCACTGCATATGTGTACTCAGTTGATAATTATAAATATAACCTACAAACTGTATATTATTATGTACCACTATTTTAATTATATAATCGACACACTGTCGGCATGCATCATTGAAGTGATTAATACATAATTGTTGATCAGTTCCCTTTTCCATGTTTTCCAATAAAAGAGAATCGAACCAATCGAAATTAGACAGTTAATTGATGCATGATTGACAGTCATACGATGTGCAATTTTTAGATACTGATTCTCTTCAGTTCAGGTACAGGATAAATGCAGTGTCAATACTTTATCCATGACTTTGGAATTCATTAAACATTTGGCAGCTTACGTCAATTTGTTGAGCTCATCTGAATTTCTGCGTCGGATTTACCGCTTTGAAGAGCTAATTTACATATCATAATAAATTTTATTTAATGAAATAAAGATAAAGGGATAAGAAGATAAAATTTACATCAATGCAAATATGCACAATCGATGTGCGAAGTACAAACATTCAATAAAGTGTATATAAAGTTCAATAGTTTCAATTAATTCGACCAGTTTGATTTTATATTTTACATTAGCATCATTTGTCTTACTGGTGCTACAGTGTAAGTTTCTAATCTAAAATGAGTCACATGATTGCTCTCTGCGTTTTACTTGTAGCAGCCCCGCAATTGCTGTTTGGTGAGGATTTTAAAAATAAATACTCTTAAAAATTATCAATTATATTTTTAAATACAATATTTATCATTAATATTCCTTTATTAAGCCTTTAAATTGTATTGTTTTTTCTGTAGCATCTCCACCCGTTGCAAGCGACACGTTTTGCGTGGAAAAACCTGACGGAGTGTTCGCTAACTCTTTTAATTGTGAATATTACTATGAGTGCAGAAGTTCCGCAACTAAAATTCGAAAATGCAGCCAAGGAAGTAAATTTGATTATATGAGCCTTTCCTGTACCGCAGCAGAAGATTCTACCTGTTTCAGATCTGCCAGATCGGAGTGTGTAGTTGACTGCTCCGGACAAAACCACGGAGCTTTGTTTCCTAACCCAGAAGATTGTGGAAGTTTCTATCAATGTTCTTGGGGAACTGCATATCTTCACCAGTGTCCACGAGGATTAGTGTTCAATCCGGTTATCAAAGTGTGTGATTGGGCTGGAAATGTGGACTGTCAATTAGGAAGGGCCTGCGAAGGAGGATCCACAACCCAAAAACCCTCAACCACACAAGAACCAACTACTCAAAATCCCACTTCCACCCAAAGACCTACCACACAAGATCCTACTACCACCGAACGACCCACAACCCAAAACCCCACTTCTTCACAGAGACCCACCACTCAAAATCCTACTTCAACCCAAAGACCCACAACCCAAAAACCCACAACAACCCAGAAACCCACAACACAAAAACCAACCACAACTCAGAAACCCACGACTCAAAAACCAACCACAACCCGGAAACCCACAACTCAAAAACCCACAACAACCCAGAAACCCACAACACAAAAACCCACCACAACCCGGAAACCCACAACTCAAAAACCCACCACAACTCAGAAACCCACAACAAAGAGAACAACAAAGCCACCGAAGTCAAGCGAAGAAAATGACAGCAGCTCGAGCGAGTCCGACTCCCGAGAAGCCTTTGAAGCGCAATCTATTAATGTGAAACAAAGTGTCATCGAAGCAGTTGGAAAACCAAAAAACGTTCCACAAAATATCGTCGTAGCAGTTGGTAAACCAATGATTCAAAAATATTTTTAATCTCTACGGTCTCATCACACTAACCCCTACTTCAAAATAAAAACCCCTACCCCCACTAAGACATTAGCGAAAATTCTAATACTAAATAAATGCAAATTGGCCCATTAATAATTGAAGTATAACATTATAAGCGAATTGAAAATAAAAATTTAGCTAGGTCAAGCAGCAATCTCTTTTATAACCTTAAATATATTCATGATTATGTATGTATTATTTGCATATTTATATTTAAAATGAAAGAAATTACATTAATTAATTCAATGTTGCAGGTTTTAAAGTTTAAACGGACTGCATGCATTGATTTCATTGATGGATTGTCTGCATTGATTTGCATGCAATCTATAACACCGTAAATAAGTCTGGCTTAAGACAACATGAATGATTTCTCCATTCACGGGTGTGGAAAATGATAACATTCTATTAGAGATTCATATAAGCATTAGGTTTGCAATTTATAAGAATATTGATTTATTTATTTACTGCTTTTCTGCCATCATCGGCCCTTGCAAATCATCAGATTTAAACGTACATCATAAAAATTAGACTTTAATTCATAAATCGATCCAGGGTGCTTTAATTAAGAATTTAATTTCTATTTGTCAGTACGGTTAGTTTGGAATAACTGCTGTTTTAGTTTAATAATATATTTACCAATAGTTTGTTTTGTTTGAAGTTTGTTTAAATCCATTGTAGAACTATGCATAGCATTATGTAAAGAAACGATGGTTCATGGTATTGAACATGTACTTGATAACGACTGAGATAATGAATTTTGATAAAAAATAATAAAAGGTTTCAACCAGCAATAAGTACCTTATTAAAAGCACACTTCAAACAACCAACTTCAAGTTGGCTTGCAGCCTAAACAGGCTTATTATTATATTCATAAGAATTATTTCTATATCTGACATCGTTATTGTAGTCTTAGTGGTATGTAATTATGGTCAATTATATGGTGCTCCTTTGACCAACGCATCAAAGGCTCTCGTTGACCACGACATAATATACAGCAACTCTTATTGGAGTGGATTAATATCATGATTCGAGACCTAATATTCGTCAACCAATTTAGATTGCACCCTGGTGCGGATAAGAGCATGGGCCCACACACTAGAGATTCCACCTAATATAAAAGAGGTAAAGAAATAATTTTAGAACAGATAGCAATAATCCAGGATCATTTAAATACAGTCCCTAAATAGCTGTTGCATGTTAAATGCACAATAATTGTGAAAGGAACTTCAGTCGGAAGCTTTAATTATTAGGTGATCATTCGTCATGAAGGCAAACATTGGGTTTGCATGGAAAAAATTATACTTCCTTGAACCGTTATAAATTTCAATTGATAGAATTTTAGGAAACAATAATTTGGCTAGTGCTCAATACTAAATAATAAACTGAACGCTAAATACGTTTCGAAACACCGTTACGAAATCTTTTAATAATAATAGACTTCCGCAATTTCAGCGTTTGCCCCAATATCGTTGGCTATTATTTTAATTGGCTAAGACCACTTCCACTTGGTTTTTCCCTTCCTAAATAACTTGGATAATACCAAACAAAATAAATGGTATCAATTATTTTCTAGATCAAACAATAATAAATTACTGGTAACAATTTCATCTCCTATAGCGGTAAATATGGTAGAGGCATAGCCTTCCAAACCAGCCGGGTCCAAAAGGGTCGCTCCATCCGAAAACGCACTAAAGAAGTTTATTTCAAACTAATGTGCCCACAAAGGAAGTAAAAGAGAGAGAAAATTCGAGTTTGATCAATTGTATATCTATGATCTATAATACAATTATTAGACCGTCAGGTCTTATAGGAACGCTATTAATGTCTGTCTGTCTGTCCGCCGTCTGTGCACAAAAGTAGTGGTGGGAATGACTCGGGTTTGTAGTGGTGGTAATGGATCGGGTTTGTAGTGGTGGGAATGGATCGGGTTGGTAGTGGTGGGAATGGATCAAGTTGGTAGTGGTGGAAATGGATCGGTTAGCAGTTTTTGGTGTGATATAGATTGTAAAATAATAAAATATAAAATAAAAAATGACCCTGACGGTCTCTTTACTTTTGTTACAATTGTAAGAGTTTATTATTATTTATCAGTTAGTTACAGGATCTCCTGAATATATAAGGATTTTTTATTGCGCTAGCAGCTAAAGATTTTTACCATTTTCATGGAAGAGACCAAATCGATTTTTTCATGCGGTTTTGGCTTTTATTATCATTTGGTAGAGAGAGGAAAGTCAAGCTACTATAAGCGAAGGATCGGTGGTTCAGTTCGGCGTATAAGGACTACTATTCTTGCTTTTCATCGTTTTAGCACATACATTTACATTGCGTTGCCGGTACCCAGACTTGTCATTATGAAGACGTAATTGCATGTGCTACAATTGGAAATGAAGTAAATACTTGTCTAATTTATAACTCGGAGCCAAATAATAACATAATGGATCTAATATCAAAAGCTCATGTTGTTATTCTTACGGAGGAGCTGCGTCATTCACCACAAGAATAAATATTAGAATTTTGCCTCGAGTGTTCTCATTACACTATTCAATGGCGTCAGACAACCACAGATTACACTTGACAGAAAAAGAAATTTTTCAGTCAACCGCATTCACATATTTTGTGTAACTATTAATTTTAGTGTATATTGTATAAAATTGACAATGGTGTTTAAAGTCACCATTACTGCGTACAGAGCACTTTTTGCAGAAGCTTGCCGTTTGCATATTCTTCCTTACAAATGGAGCAAAAAAGAACGGCAATTTGAACCGAAAACTACCCGTGCGTCTTTGATTGTAGCTAATTTGATCCATTTTTACATTTGGATTCATTCAGCCCTGCTAATTCTAAAATTGTACAAAACCTACAAAACCTTGGCCATCATTGAGGTTTTCATTCATTTCGCCTGGATACTAAGCTATGTGATCGTGGCCATATTTACTCTTAACCTGGCCCTGAAAAGAAACGAAATCCTGCAATTCGCAAATAAACTGATTCCCATATGCCGCAAATATGAAGGTAATTCGAATACCGCTCAACTATATTTTTTTAATTTTTTTTCTCGAAAATCACTTTTATTAATAGCTAAACTATAAATGTTAAATTGGTTATACTATGAAGAATATATTTTATATATAGATCAACTGTCGTCATCTCGAATATCGGAGTTGCTAATGAATCTTATTTTGATGGGATGTATGTCAAGCGCAGTTTTGATGCCGCCTTTGATAACAGTCGTCGTCTTTGTATTTCCAAATGCCAGCTTTTTTATTTACAACGTGTTAATCAAATACAATAATTCCCTATTAATTTTTGCAATAGCTTCTATAGCAGAATCAATAATTTTTTCAACGATAATATCAATTTCATCGACATTAATATTCTTGAATTTGGTCTATTTGCAATTTTCGTCATCACATTTGCGTTACCTAAGGTAATTGCACATTTTAAACTAATTTTAATTTTTTGTATTTACAATGTGTTCTGAAACGGCAATTTTTATAATTCCCACAAGTAAAATATTTAATCAAAATTTTACACAATACACAATTTAGGACTCACGTTAAAGAAATGGACCCGCACTCATTTTTGAATACATACAGAACTCTTCAGGTTCTTCATGGGATGTACTGTGAATGTTTCTGTGAAATATTTATTCCTGAAATTAAATTTTTGTGCATCATATTTGCTATTACATCTAATTACGGTGCAATCATTAGCAAAAATGTAGGTGTGACATTCTTCATTATTTTTTGTATCTTCTCTGGTCTTCCCTCAGCGGTCGTGTCGTACATCAGTGCAATGGCTGGTAACATTCACCATTTTTCCACAGGATTCCATAAAATTGGTCGGCTGGGTTTGAGAAATGAAATCAGAGTAACTTACAAGGCATGTTTACCCATTCACGTAAAAGTTGCGTCGTTCTACGCGTTTCACAAGTTCACAGTTGTTTCTGTGTTCGGTATTATCGTAATGGGTACAGTTAAGTTATGTCTTTATCTAAGTAAACGCAGTTGAAATAAACCATTCTAAACGGCTGTAATAAAGTAGCCTAAGAAAAACGTCAGAGGTCATGAAAGAGTTGACCAGTTGACCCCATTTGCAAACTTGACCTTTGCTGGGACCCAGAGATCACGTGTGAGAAGTTTGAACGAATTCTGTTAATCCGTTCGTGAGTTATTGGTGTCACAAACAGCAGTTATTCTAAAAGGTCAGAGGCCATGAAGGAGTTAACCGAGTGACCCTATTTACGAACTTGACCTTTGTTGTGACCCAGAGATCACGTGTAAGAAGTTTCAATGTCAATCATATTTGGTTGATGTATTTAGTTTCAGCCACCTAAAAAGTTTCAGTATTTATCGGCAATAGTTAAGAATAACAATGTTATTTATATTACCAATACAACAGTATTACAATATTGCAACAACACATAGTTTCTAAACATTAAATTTGTGCGAGCTTACAAACTGCACTCATTATTCTATTTCCGACGCCCCTCACGGTTGTTTCGAAGTCTGTAAGGCGAAGCCATTTTGTCCATTAAAAGCAAAATTTACGGTTGTTTAGATTATTCTGAATTGATTAACGAATTCCGAATAGTCAATTAAAAATGCCAATAAGTTTGATTTTATGCATGTTATAATCATAATCAAGGATGTACCGAGATAGGGGGAACTGGGGGCATGTTCCTCCCCCAAATTACGGTAAGAAAAATAGCCAAAAATTGTCTTGCTACGCGCGAATTTAGTGTATTTTTGGTTTATTTTAACTTAAATTTGCTATCATTTTTCGCGCTACGCGCGACTCTTTTGCACTAAATGTATTGTGTGCCCCGTCCCCCAAATAAAAATCCTGGGTACGCCCTTGATCATAATTATGTTTTTTAAGGGGTATATCTAGAAATTTGTAATGGGGGGAGATCGAGCCATCTGGGGAGGGCTCAAAGCCCAAAAACCGGACGAAGGCCGCAAATTTTGCCTGACAACCCCGTTTTTCCGGAATCTGGGAAGGGGCTCAAGCCCGGTGAGCCCATACGTAGCTAGGCCCTTGTGTCCCTTTACCACTAATCCTAAATGAAATATTACATTAGGCACCAACAAAATACTTATGCATTACAAAATTGCAATTAAACAATTTATAAGATATCCTGATTTAGGAATTTCAATTTATTTGAAACTGTCGTGGTGGCAAAATGGTATTTATGCAAGATAGAGGCATAAATTAAAGTTTTGTTGCTTTTTTTCTTTGAGAGTCTTAATTTCGCTTGGGGGCCCGCAAAACGTAACGCCGGCCCTGGTCTTGTGTAAAGCATTTGTAATGGTCCAATCAAAGAGCGGAGTAAAAGGAGATAGAGCATTGTAAACTGGGGCGCAATGAGACTAATTATGACTTTAACTGTGGCATTGTGTGAAGAGCACAACTACTCGGACTACATATAAAATATTGCGCTACATGTTGTTTTATCTACTATGTCAATTATGTTGTCTTGATGTTAACACCTACCAAATTTTATGTTCTTGATATTTCCCTAGTTATTTTCAATAGTAGCTAAAATAATTATAATAGCTAAAATTATATGAAATTGACTAAGGAGACATAATCAAATGATTTTTATGTCTAATGAAAATAACAAATTATGCTACTTAAGAGTTTTTATTTAATTATTAATTAACATTTATTATTGTATTGTAAAAGGATCAATTTTTATAATGCACTGAAAACTTAAGCATCGAGAATGAATATCAAGATTATATTTAATATCATTATCATTAAAAGAGTAAACGCAATTGCAGAATTTGTATGAACCTAAAAAGTGGATAACAATATTTAGGGAATTTGTAGAATAAAAAGTTTATAATATGTCATTTTGATATGAGTGGTTCCAAATGCATGGTAATAAAATTTCATCAATGTCACTTTATTATGAAGTATCGTGTTTCAAGGCTATTCGAAGCAAAATTTTCTGTGCTGTTCAAATTTAAAATTTTACAGTATACAATGTTTAAATAACGCTATGTTATAGTGTATTGCTAAGAGTTAATGGGTCTATGTCAACGCCTCCGAAGAATAAAATGCCGTATTCGTACTATT
>JABASD010004037.1:0-17104 GCA_019776165.1 Pogonognathellus flavescens | reverse complement strand
TCGGCAACTGTCAGTGTTTTATTTTGGTAATTAATTAATAGGCAGTTTCCATTAAAATAATAGGTGCGTTAAATGGTAGCCGGTATATTGTTACTATTATTATTATTACCGAGCATCACCGTCGCAGACATAATCAGTAGGAATACATTTCTTCTTATTTTTGCAAAGAAATTGATCAGCACTGAAGCAAGATGGCAAGGCAAAGTTTTCTATTTGTCAAACAAATCAGCAATAACACTCTCAAATTTATTTGTATAAAGTTTATCAGTGTGATAGTGCAGAGCGAATAGACCACCATATTAATTCTTAGGTTTATGGCAGCAGTGATAATTCATATAAACAAGATTTGCCTAACTACAGTAATGATGAAAGAAAAGCTACAGGAATGTATTATAAACAGTTAATTTGATTTTTTTAAAACGCTACAATGAATTATCATCAATTATTTGCGTACCGCACATAGTGATGTCTTCATCACTATTATCAGGACAATCTTTAGCCCTACAAAACAATATAAATGACAATACTATTGATAAAGGTAGTGTACGTGTAAAAATAGATTTAATGATTTTATTCATAATTTTTCAAACCCATTGCATTTAGAAAGGATAGATACACATTTCCCAGTGGAAACACAGCGGAATTGAGTTGCAGAGCATGCTCGATTTTCTGAAATTAATAATCATAAAAAACTTTACAAGTAAATAATTTGTTTATGATAACGAGTAAAACCTTATTTAGTAAAAGCTAGTTTAATTTTTGTTCAATAAATGACTAATCAAATTCGGTTTTCAACGAATTGAAAAACAACAATCTGAGGAACTATTATATATAATACTAACGTTTTGCATTGCTTAGAAATTAATAGCAGATTCTATAATAAAGGAAACTCGTCTAATGTTTATAAATACAGCAGGTATACTTGTGTAATTGAATTAAATTCAATAAATGTAGTAAAAGTATGAACTACTTACGACATATTGTAGCATTTTCGTCTGACCCATCGACGCAATCAAGACTGCCATCACAAATGCTTGTGTGATACACGCACATTTTATTATCGCCACATTTAATCTTATCGAAAGGACACGTATAATTCACTGAAATAAAAATGTAGAATTTATTGGCAAAGTTGGAAATGTTTGCATATGTTTGTAATTTATAAAAACATTGTGTATGGACGATGGGAAAATAAAATAAATAAACTTACAACAAACTTCAGATGATTCATCGGATCCGTCTCCTGCAAAGCAAAAATTATATTAGAACAACATTTTCCAATATTTTAGCTGTATTAAAATAAATTACCACAATGTTTTCTTCCGTCGCAAAGTGAAGATTGAAGGACACATTTTGATTTGTCGTTGCAATGAAAACGGTCGACAGGGCAAACGAAGGAGTCGTTTCCTACAGAATATTAATATAGTTTAAAAACATTAAATATTATTTATAGAGTCTCAAAATATTTTGTGACAATTAAACTGGTATTAACTGCAAATTGAAGATGCTTCGTCAGATCCATCGGACTACGAAACAAAAGTTATATTAATAGATTATTTATGATAGTATTACACCTTTAACATATAAATCTAAATAGTATGCATATTTTGTAGCTGTATTGTTAAAAGCAAAGTAAGTATTTTTATTTACACAATCCCGATCACCGTCACAAACGTAATCTAAACGAAAAATAATGAAGCATTATAATGAAATATGAAATCCAATAGATTTTGATAATATTTTACTCTCAGAGAAATGAAATAGAAAAGGTCTAATACTCCGATTGATGCATCGTTGCATATTTGCGCACATAAATCCACTGCAGGTCGTATTATTTCTTTTTGCTAAAATGGGCAAACAATTTAAAAGCAAAAATAGATATTAATATACTTTCATCGGGTAGAGCTGATAATGTTAGTTTCATTGAATTTTATTAGAAAAACAAAAATCGGATTTGTAAATAATGTAATGGTAGTTTAAAACGTAACTTACTGCAGTTCACTTCATCAGAACCATCAAAACAGTCTAAAATGGCGTAAAAAATCATTTATATTATTTTAGAGACGCAGACTATAAAAAACTAATTCGACAAATATGATTCAAAATAATATGATTAATTCTACCAATTAGTTAGAATTGTAGTTTATGAAAAATAATACTACGAGGCTATTTTTCTTCAAGTTTTCAACCAAAGTAATTCAAAACATGAAAAATGTGTAAAACTACATATAACATATGAAAAATAAGTTTGTAATTTCTGAATTTTCTCTAAAATACGTTCAACATTATTTTGTATATTTCATTACCTGACAATTGTTAATTAACTCACCTCTATCATTGTCACAAATGAATCGATCAATGATACATTTTCCACCCGTCTTGCATTTAAAAAATCCTTGTGGACATGTCAAATTTTCTGTCACACAATTTTGTTGAAAATATTAACACCATTCTATATAATATGAATCGGTATAATTTATTCCCATCAATGACGTACCGAGAGGGGGGCACATGCCCTCTCAAATTCCGGGAAAAAGGCAAAAAATGTCTAAAAAATTGCAAAAAATTGCGCTGCGCGCGAATTTAGTGTTTTTGGGTTATTTTACCCTAAATTTGTTCTAATTTTTAGCGCTACTCGCGACTATGAGACTGTTTTGCACTAAATTTATTGTGTACTCCACCCCCAAATAGAAATCTCGGGTACGCCCTTTTGATTCCCATTTACATATTATCAATCCGTTCAAACATACCACACATGGAAGTCTCTTCGTCACTGTTGTCGCCTATAATTTAATTTCGGAAAAAATTATGCAGTTTAATTTTATATTACAAATGTTTAAAGTCACAAATTATTGTCTATTATAAATTCTAATGCTCCTTATCAGCTTTACCGCAGCTATCTTGACCATTACACAGGAGTGTATTTGGAATACATCTGGGTGGATTCTTGCACATAAACTGATTTTCCATGCATGTATAATTGCCTAAAGAAAAATGACCAATTTAAACGTGTACAGTTCCCGTAAGGACAAATTTGAATAAAATTTTAGAAATAAACTTACTACACATATCCAGATCTTCATCAGAATGGTCATCTGTTGCATAAAAATATTTTTATTATTGAAAATATTTAAATTGATATGTTTATGTATTATTCACTACTATTTTTACCGCAATGGTAAATCCTGTCGCATTTGAACTGAGGGAAAATGCATTTGTGTTTGTCTTTGCAAGCAAATTTCCATTCAGGACATGTAAAATCCGCTGAAAATGGAAATTATTCTTATTTAGAATTTGAGAATATTGTATTTAATATGTTGCTTTGAGTGTTTGATACTGTAGCTTACAGCAAACGTCCGTATGTTCATCGCTGTTATCTGCATTAATAAAATAATTATTCACATCAAGATTACACAGAAATTGACAATTCTTTTTATACAGCTGTGAAAACATTTTCTTTATTATGCCCAGCCTATTTTAGTAGTTTAAGCTTACCTAAACAATGTGGAATTCCATCACAGGTATTGTTTTGGTCTGCAAGAATTAAAATAATTCAAATTATATTTGATGTTGGTCTACTATGTAAAAACCAAAAAACAATGTAGTATATTATTTCTAATCAGTAATTATAATTATGGAAAATTTAAAAGAATAACTTTAAAACATGATTTTTAATATTTTCAGAATATTCTGAAGTGTTTGAGGAAGAGGAACTCTACACAGGGAATATTCCACACTTGAATTATAGACATGGATATAATTTTAATAAACTCAAGAGATTCTCCTGCTTAAGTGCATGGCCTGTCGTATGTGATAACTGTTAAGATATAATTATTAGAAAATAGATCCATCTGTACAATTTAGTTAAAATTTGTTCTTACCAATGCATCGATGAAATTGTTGATGATGACATTTGAAAAATCCTTCGGGACATAAAACTTCTGTAGAATTTTCAGTTTGTTCTTCATATTCTCTCTCAATTAAAACTTCTGGGTCCAGAGGATTATTATCGTAAGAAATTTCTGTTGTATAACCCTGTACATTCAAAAAGTAAGACAATCGTAAAATGAAAAGAAAAAGGCAAATTTGAGGCAAGGTGGATTTCAGTTTTGTATTCATCTTTACGAACAAGTAATTATTTGAACGTAATAATGGCAATACAGATACAAGTTGCTACAACTCTACTGTTATATGTACAGAGATTAAATTATTAAGAACGAAGAAAGAATTGTCTTTGCTTTGGAGCTAAACTTGTCCTTTGTAATATCCGGTGTGATCTTCCACTTCATAGTCAATAGTTATTACATGGAAGTGATTGAGATTTCAACTATAATGCGTATTTCATCAATTCTTAGAATTTAACATCTCCAGTAATAGAGAGGAATTCTTAGTACATATAATAGCTGTACATTGTAACAAGTGGGCAATAGTCTCATACATTTTTTGCAAATAAGAGATGAGGTTGTTGGTATTACGATATTATACACATGTCATACGAATATAAACGAATAATATAAAATAATAATCTATCAAAACATGTATACTACATTACTATTACATAGAATCAGAATAATGTTGTGCAAGCTGTGTATTTGTATTACAGCAGAAACTTTACTATTTGAATGTTCCTTTTTTTATATGCGTCAGTACTTACAGTGTCTCTTAATTTCATCTCAGTTAGTATTCAGTATAATATAATTGCTATAAAAATTCTTAAATTTATGTATGACTAATAAATAAATACAATTAATGTAAACGCTAAAATTTGTATAGACATATGAAGCAACAGCTTAAAGGATACAAATACGAACGTGCCACAATACTGTTTTTTTAAATTTTTCTTGAGTAACAATCAGTTTTCCTGTGATAACTTTTATGTCCCTACTACAACTGCTTACTTGGTTATTGATTACGTATTTTGGTATTAGGCGAACAATAAATAATAAATCTGCAAATAAAGTCCTCTGTTAACTTTTTAAGATGTGAATATTGCATACGTATTACGGTGCAACTGACAGCGGATCCTTGTCAAATGTTTGTGATGTTATATGTTTTCCTTTGTACTTATTTGCTCCCTGCCTGATGAGTGTGAATGGAATGAGAAATTAAATACTTTTAATATCAGCTCTGATTAATATTCTCGACGAGTCTAAAAATCCGGTATAGAAAATGACAGTGCTGATAAATAAATATATTTGATAGTTACATGAATTTATTGGTAACTACTAACTAGTAGCTAAAGTATATGCCTTGGCAAATAATTGTTTTGCTGGTAAATATATTTCTCATGTTGCAGGGTGAGTCATCAATTCCTACACATCAGAAACCATAGAATGTATAAATAGCTGGTTGTTCCAGCATATTCTTAATGCAAAACACACAACAAAGTTTAACATGCCTTTTGTAAATCCCCGTTGCGGATTTAGATAATACTCTGATTACCGAAAGGCATTGCATTGCTAAGCAGAATATTCTGATATGTTTCTATGTGTAGGTATAACATAATATTATTCCCACATTGTAAATCTGATTCGAATTTAAAATAAGCCTGTAATCAATAATTCAATGCATGTTATAAATGTGAAGATTTTTATTATGTATAAATACAAAGTGATTTCCTTGCTTCATTCTACCCCTTAACTAAAATGATCAATGACAAGAATATACAATGGTAGTAGTACGTTATAGCATAGCATGAGAATAATATTCTCATGTAACCAAATGGCTATATAAGTGCACTGTTTCCATATTCTCTCTTTATTCTCTCTTTATAAACATTTTCCTGTAAAACCGCAAGTTAAAATTATAACACGACATTGAAATACAACTTGAACAGAAAATATCAAATTAGTACCACTGCAGTTTTATACCAACAGAGAAAATGTCTCAATCCAATCGTCCACGTTTAATTCTTGAGTAAGTGCAACATAAATTAAAATACAACAATAATTATGACACAAGTTACACAAATGTAAAGCCTGTTTAATTTTTTAATTGACACCTTAAATATTTTGCTGTTATAGGGCTAATATCGCCAAACTTCCCAAAGAAATGAAAAAGACTGAAGAGGGTGAGCCTGAACCAAGTCTGACAGAGAAAGAGCGACTACAAAATGCTTTCAATCATCAAACCTGTAGTGTAAAAATGTTAAGATTTTGCCCTATTATTGGAAATCTGGATCATCTGAGAAAATTAGACAAAGCTGCTGTACAATTCACAGAAGATTCTCTTCAATGGACTTGGTCTTCCGAAATGAACGATCATAATTCCATACTCGGAGAAGGACTTCCGCTAGGATATCTTTTTTTCCTTATCGACCAACTAAAAATTGTTGGGTATTCCTTGACTGCAGAACCAGAAGCTGTGGAAGCTCCTGATGTTGACGGAAGATCCTTTGTGAAAATGATTTACACTTTTCAGCAATCAGAGAAACAACTTTTGAGAATTGCCAACAAAATCAAAACCAAAACCAAAATGTAAATAAATAAAATGATATTACGGAAACAGTTTCGAAATTCATGGAAAATGCAGTTACTTTATTTTGCAAGAATAATTAAAGTGGGAATAAAATTAGAAAATATTCCCAGCTATATTTTATATACTATTTTCATCTTTGGATCCTACATGTTACAAAATAAAGAAAGAGTACAAACATTGAGAAGGTCATCATCATCTTGGTTTAATTAGGTTGTTATCTATCTTTATTTGAATAGTTCTGATTGTAAGAAACTGATTCGTTGATTTTTACACGAAAATTATTTTTCATTGCTTTTACAGATACGACAAAATTTCAATTTATAATTTGCAAAACTAAAAATTTGTTATAATCGACTATAGCTTAAGTTGGTTTAAATTTCCAGGTCACATTTTTATATGGTAATAATATGGTAATATATTAGTTAATCAATTTGAAGACATTAACTTCACTGATTTGTTTTGGTAGCGGAAGGCAAGAAAAATTGAATCAGAACCAGGAAATATGTCACCATTACACTCAAGCTCTAGAAAGTAAATAATTCGCAATTCTTTATTAATTTACCAACTGTATATAGTGCTGACAAGGTTATAATTAACAAGTTGTACGAATAAAACCTACCAATCCGGAAAAGGCGTGTGTTATTACAAAGAAATTTCCTCCTCTCATGCCCATTGAAGGAGTAATAGTTTCCAAGTAATTTGCAGTTACAGGGCTCGATCCTTCACCACTCATTTCTACCAGCCATAGTTTTCTCAGTATTTTCTGACAACATTGATTAATCTGAAAAATTTGAATAATATATTGGAATTTAAACTATCCTAATTGTAAAATAACATTCAATATTTAATAATAACAACAAAATCATACTTTGTCCGAAAAAATTGTTGTTTGCAATAATATAATACTAAATAATTAACGATTTAATGCGAATTAGTATAAGCAGTACGCTAATTTATTTTAAGACTTGTTAACGAAACAGAACTTACCCTTTCATGACCTTTGGAAGCGGTGGTTAAGATTGAAGTCAATTGTATGATCCAAATACCAAAGTTAATTCTTTGCCAGATGCAACCATCATTATTCAAAAGAATGTGAACAGCAAAATTTACAAGTGAGACTGATAATGCAAAATATATCAATGTCAAATTTCCAAATACGGAGTTAATCATTTCCAGTTTATCTCTCGTTCCGTCATAAACATTCATCATTTCCTATAATCAAAAACAATTAATAGTAAGACTGTGTATAAATTTATAATTTTTATTTTCGAAAGCGAAATAATATACCATACAGTTTACCATTATATGTGATCTTGTCGATTTGAATCTATTTTCTAGTTGAATCGCTATTTCCAAAACAATAAAAGCACAACAGGTGCATAATAATTGCACGTAAGAACAAATCAAACAAGAATACCATCTGAAATAAAAGACAAACAAATTCAGCAGTTGTATCTTCCAAGACATTTGCTCTTCATTTGCGTGTTCTTTGTTGAATTCCTTTTGAAATGTCAGCCACAAGGAAAAATCCATTGTAGTCGCAAGACCGGATTTTGAATGGAGCAAGTTGAAATCAAAGAAGTCCCATAAAGATTGAAAAAGATGAGGGACGAGAAAGAATATTCCAAAAGCAATGTACTTTGTTTGTGAGGTAATACAAAAATATTAAAAATAATTATTGCATTCTAATTAATTTATAAGTCTGTATTTTATAATTAAAAAAACATTACATGGTAATAATTGCTGAACTTAAGATCAACCAAGTTGCAGGTTTGTTGAAAATTCGAGGATTTTTTAAAAATGACGTAAACGTAGACAAAAAATTGCAAACCGCTACAAAAAGATGTTGCGGCTCCGAATAATGTTGTCGGATCGACCATAATTTGAAACGTAAATTGACGAGCCATTCGAAGAAGAAAATATACTGCAGTTCCCATCAAGTTGATTTTTGCAAAGCTCTAATAAACAAGAAATTTATATATTGCTACACAATCGATCCTCTGATAACATTAGCATTTCGAATTTTTCAATTTTTGGTTAGTGTAACTTACTTTCTGCCATATTGACGTATGTAAGTGATAAACGTGAGTTTGATTATCAAGGCACAATTGAAACGGAACTATGCCCAAGTAAAATCCAATTGCGACACATAAGGACAAATACTGCGGATAATAATACGTTGTGAAATCAGTATTCACAAATTTTGTCTGACTGCTAGAAATATTACGTACTTTCTCTAATATTTTTTCCTCTCCTGTTTTCTCCTTTAATACACTTTCTGCTTCTTGTGGATCTTGTATGTTCCAATTAAAAGAAACTAATCTTAAAGGAGACATCACTGAAAACATTTTCTCACTTTTATGTCGATCAGAAACGACATTTTCATTTTTGACTGCGTCGATGTAATTCAACATAATTTTTTATTAAATTATAAATTATGAGTGTGGTACGGACGCAACTATTACAAGGTAATAAGTAAATGAAATCAGACAAGCAACTGGCTAGTAAATGCATAAGATAAATAGAATGCACTTGTAAAATAGAATGCCATGCAATGAAGAATTTTTTCATAGTAACTGTAAATATCTTTTAAGTGGTGGAATTAGAAGTGAACTGGCTGAAATGAATTATTCATGTGAACATATAAAGCATTTATTGATTGACTAATGGTACAGACACGCACGTACATCTACGTTTCCCACACATAAATTCATGACTATAAATAAATGTCACTTAGTGGAGTATTTTTTGAAGGTTTACATTTCAATAGGAATATCGTCAAAAAATAATAACTGGACAATGGAATTCCATTGCTGCAACAACTAAATAATATTTACTAATACTATTGTTACAAGGCAAGTTGTAACGAACTACATAGCAAAAGTAAATTATCTATACTTAAAGTTTAGTAATTATATATTTTGTAACTGCAATTTGCATATTTATACAACAATATTATACTTCCCTATAATTAACAGATATATTACATAAGATATATTATAACAGATATATTATGTAAGTCATTTAATGTGAATCGCCAATTTAAAACATCAATAGAGGTTTTAATGTACAAACGAATAGATGTCAATTTTTACTAAAACTACCTGTCAATGAAATTGAAAATGGACAGAATTTCTCAAGTCAAACACAAAAAAATACATTAGTAGTGACTAATGATTGGTAAGTGTATTTCGTGTATTATAATACAAACTAAGAAGTGACCTTCAATGCTTTCAACAGTTTTAAAAGCGTCAATAGAATTATTGAGTATTTGTGTCAGCGGCAAGTAACATTACAGAAATTCATGAACAATTTTATATGTTCCCCAAAGAGATCTTGCACTGTGTGTTTAAATGACGAGTTAAATTATCACAGGAGAAGAGAAAAAGTAGATCCCCTCTCACAACTTTCCACCATGTCTTCTGATGTGATGATTGAAGTCGCGACGATCAAGGCCAATAAAATCTATAATGAAATGAAAAGACAACAGAGGTTTGAAATCAAAAAACCTATTTGAGAAACACGATATAAATGCATAGGGTTAAATGAGAAAGGAAAAATAAATATAGTGTGTCTTACTGCATTTGCTGCATCCAAAACGAACTCTTTTTCGATAACTAGATACAGCATTCACATCCAACTTGACTCTAACTTTGGCCAACAGTTTTGGATCATTATGTGGGGAGGATCCTAAGAATTACACAAAAATGATTATCAGAAATGAAAAGACCCCATTATACCCTATACACCGAAATTATGTCATTAAAGCTGTATATAATCTCAAATACCATATAAAAACATTCACGAGTAAATCTTTTGTAGTATTTTATCGTGCTCACAACTACACAACTTACGTCTACAAACAAACATTGGTCAATATTTGTGTGCAATTTAATACGCTTTTGAAGTATTAAAAAATTAAAATACTGTAAATTAACGTAAATTAGCGTAAAATAACAAATTAAGTGTCACCAATTTGTTACTCGGACCAATTGGGTGTATACTATATAGGCATCGATATATTAACACGGACCAGAATGAAAGGAGGAATTACAATTCATGAACAGGCGCGTAACTAACTAGGATTACCACTCTGGGGGTCACACTCATTTAAAGCTAATATGAAAAAAGTCAGCAAAATTAGGGCTAAAATAAACCGAAAATATAATAAGTCCTTCGAGTTCTAAAAAAATAAAAACTTAAATTAGAAATAATATTTCTAATTATTTATTAAACTAATATATTATATTAGTTTTATAAAAATTTGGAGTGATAATGCCCGGTCAAACTGTATGCGTCCCCTTTAGATACGTCTCTATTCATAAAGTCATTGTATTCGATTTTCGATTTTTCGATTTCGATTTCGATTTGATTTTCGAAATTGATGTTTCTAGAATTGCTCAACAAACAAAAGCAGGTTTGTAGTTTTTAAATTATTCAATAATAGTTTTACACTTAACTGTATTAGGTAATAGTTTTCATAAAATACTGTTTTATTTATTTATTAGCTTACGTTTAGGGAAACATTTTGAAAATCCACCTCTCCCAAGAAGTACAACTGTGTTTCCAATTTGGGTAGTCGTGGCACCATTTTCCAAAAGTGAATCTCGGCAAGCCGGGGAAGGAGTTTGAAGGGAATCTGGCGGGGTAGAATCTTCTTCGGTGAAAATATTAATAGAATCATCATCTCCCAATTCACAATTAATGACATCGTCGAAATATGTTTCCAGTAAACAACTGGGCAACTCGTCAAGCTGTAGATTTTCTGATTCTAATTCTTCAGCAGTTTTAATCGGGTATTCTTGCACATAGCCATCCAAGTCATCTTCGCCATAGTTCAGTCCGTCTTCGAGAGTGGGGCCGATGATGATGTCATTTGAAGATAAAGTGAACTTGAGAGGCGATTGACCCCACTGAATTCCCAATCCATGACGTAATTGTAATGTTGGACTACTCGTGGGGATTGCATTTTGATTTATGTTTTGACTTCGTCGATTATGAATAGATTGGGACAGTGTTTTGGTAAATTCCCAAGCTTCCTTTTGTATCTTCAAAGGATCCGTCAACATATACGACAATTGAATACCGGTGTCGAAACAATGTTTACAGAACGATTGCTGTGGAGTTCCATTTCCAAACTGACTACATTGCAAAACTATTAAATTATTTAAAAGGTCTTCCATGTAAGTGCTAAATATATTGAATACTTTTTCAGATTCCTTCGTTGAAGCGTTATTTTTGGTAGAAATGTACGTAAAGCAAACCACACAGACTGTACCGGGATTTGCCTGATCCATTTTATCATTTTATTAGGCAATAATATTTTCAGACTTTCATATTGCAAAAGCAAGTTACATTTTAAAATCAAATTTCAAATACCATTAAAATGTAAAAGCTCAGCATGGCTCAACGCTATGAAAACTATAAACAATTTTCAAATTTTTTCGGAACCTCCGAAAACCTCCGATCGCAAGGATTTCTGAATCACATTATTTTCTCCGGGTAGCCATGTAACGATTCTTGTTCAACTCACATCCACACGACTCAAGGTCATTATCAAAGTTTTCCCATAATTTTCTTACGCTTGATAATATTACGTCGGAGCTAATTGGTCTTGAACTCCTCCACACAAATTCCGGTAAAAGTGGGTTATTTCTTATTTGGCTCATTGAAGGCAGCTTTGTATTTTCTACCTCTGCCCGGAGCTCTCCCCCATTCAGCTCCTCCCGTTTGTGAATCCTACATACGCTCGTTCGCTCATTGATGTACCTGTACCCGGTACCCTGTACCTCTTGTATGACTACCGACCCTGCTCGATCATAAAGTCATTTGTCTCTGTGCTTGCATTTTTAAAACACTTTAATTGTCGTGAATGATCATTCTTTATTTCCAGATTCCAGAGTACCCGTTGATTTGAGAAGGTTTAATCAAATTTAAGGGCAACCTCAGACACACCGAATTCGTATTTTGAAGGATGTTGATCGTTGAGACATAATATTGACATCTCAACTCAAGATATAACAATTTCATGTTGCAAACCGGCAAAGTTAAATTCGTCGTAGATATAAGAGTTGTGGTAAATCAGATTTGACTTGAATGATACACTTTATTTTTGTTTTATATTGTGAAGTATTTCACGTATTATGAGCACATTAATTAATCTGTCGTTTAATATCACCTGCTGGGTTTACTACAGAGAAAAACAAATAACGTGTAGAAAATAATAACAAATAACTGATATTATTTTTTATTCCTTCAATTAAATTTTCAGTTTGACATTTGAGAGGTTATTATATAGTATAGTAAACTTAATATTACTTTTCACAAGGATTCTTGAATATTTGGGACGGCAATTTTTATTAAAAATTTATTAAAAATTAAAAATATATATTAATTTAATATATATTTTTATTATTGTTTGATTTTTAGGATACCGGAATCATTCAGGTCATCATAGTCATCCATAATCGTTGCAACAACGGTGCCGGTTCTGGGGTATCCTTTTTGCCATTCCCCCAGCCACCAGCTTCGACTTGAATCAATTCATCATAATATTTGGATTGGACATTAGATCACGCAGTGATGAAAATGGACCGAAAGTATTGTCTCAATTGTAATTATAGCGAAATCAATGATGTTTCAACGAACCACTGCGATGATAATATTACATTATTTCCGACATATCTGTCAGCGTTTTTAGATAAATTTCATATCGAAAAAACGTGGGTCGAAGTCAACACAAAATTGCATCTGTGTGTCAACTGCATAACTACATTTTTTAACTTCCGTACTGCTCAAGCAAAGTTTTTGGAACTGACTAACCCAACATCAAAAATTGCCGTCCTGCGAACCAGAATAAAGGAAGACTTGCAAAATGCAGATAGCAAAACTGTGGAATCGACGAAAACTGAGTTTGGTTACAAATATTTAAAAACTGAAGACTGTGACGCACCTTGTGATCAATCTCAAACGGAGACAATTCTTCCTCACACAGAATCAAATAATTTACCTTGCCAAATTAACCGTGAGGTTTTCTCTTACACACCATCGAATTCTGTAAACACGATAGACTGTGAAGAAAAATTTCTGAAACTAGAAGTAGAAAAATTGTCAAGGACAAGCAATAATGACTTTTTATTGAAGAAATCACAAAAAAATGGAAGATGCGACAAAAATAAGCAATCACATGCCTGTGTCATATGTGGAAGACAATTTTCCGAAATGCAACTTCTGCAAAATCACTGTAAATCGGCACATTTCAACCCCACTGATGCCACTGAATTCAAATATCCGTGCAAATTTTGTTCTCAAAAGTTTTCTATCCTGTGGTTTTTCAAAAGGCATTTAGAGTCTCGCCACCACGGAATAGAAATTCTACATTCATGTGAAATATGCCGAAAAAACTTCCATAGCCTAACAGATCTAAAAGAACACAGCTTAAATGTACATGACATCAGAGAATACCCATTTAAATGTGTTAATTGTACGGACAGTTTTGTAAAGATCAAGCATTTACGAACACATTTGACGGAGAAGCATAAAGCATCTAAAGAAGCAGAAATTGCGGGTAAAAATCATTTATTATTTACTCACATTTCCCCTGCAAAATACAACAATTTTCTCTTAAACTATTATGGAAACGTTTACATTGTTGTTTTTATCATTTAGAGTCCAATATAAGATTGATGGCAAAATCTTCACTGAGGAAGTGCGTCTATTGTTCAGAAAAATTTAACAAACTAACATCACTTCAACAGCACATAAAAACAGAACATGATAAACCAGGCTACGAGTGCACAATATGTAAACTGATGTTCGATTCCCAGAAAAAATTGGCTAGCCATCGAAACGCCCACAAGAATTGTCATTTGTGTGATAAAACTTGTCTTGGTTTTTTTCAACTGAAGAAGCACATTGAATTTGTTCACGAACGTAACAAAGATCGTCCATTTTCTTGTGAAATATGCCACCAGGCACATAATTCAATATTTTCGCTAAAAGCACATTATTACTGGCATAAAAATATATTTGGCCCAAGAAAACATTTTTGCAATATTTGCAATAAGTCTTATAAACTTCGTGGTCATTTAGTGCAACATATTCAGTTGGTTCATGAACACAATCAACGAAGGTTCAAATGTGACCATTGTCCCGAAGAATTCAACGAGAAGCATAAACTGAATTTTCACTTGGAAAAAGTACACCCGACAGAATGTTTATTTCCGTGCAAAACCTGCGGGAAGAGATTTTCTACCCGTAAAAGTGTTGTTGGCCACAGTCGAATACATACTATCGCCACACGGTTTAAAAAAACCAATAGTGAGAAAGTCTCAAAGTTCATTTATCCAAATTCTGAGAAAATTGAAGAAGAAATCGAAGTTAATTCTTGTTTTTCACGAGAAACATTTTTATTCACTTGTCCATTTTGTGCAAAATCGTGCGAATCTCTATCACATTTTATTCGACACCTTAGATTACTCCACCGCGTAAAGGGCTACACCGATAGGAAGATCAAAGTCGAATCAAATGTCATTTGTTCAGAATGTGGCAAAAAATTTCGTAGAAAGGATCTCATGGCTCATCTCATTCGGAAAATGCAAGTGAATTGAAAGCAAAGAAACCAGCCACCAAACATCGTCAATGTCCGCATTGTTCAAAAAGTATTTTCAACGATATTAAGGCACATATGAGGAGACACGAAATTTTTATTCTTGACGTTGATAAAAAAACTGAGAAAGATTTAAACGAATTTTATAACGAGGATAATCGTAGTTACAATTGCTTTAGTTGTGAAAGGCAATTTACTGGTCGGAAAGATTTTCTGAATCATTTAAGAACTCAAAAACACATCAGTGAAGTTAAAGTTTTGTTTCACGATGAAAAGAAAAAGAAATCAAAATTTACATTTCAATGTTTAACATGTCCAAGATCGTATGAAACGGAAATCCAGTTACGGCAGCATACGACATTACATGAAAGACACAGCAAAGGAGAAACAAAGTGCAATGTGTGTCATTTAGTTTTAGCAACACCGTCGGGTTTAAAAAGACATGTAGAACGTCACCATTCGAATAATAAGAAAAAGGTTTAAATTATGTCTGGAAAATATGTTCGCTTATTTGCCGTAGATATTTTTCCGCCAATTTTTTATAATTTACTGTAATGTGTATTCTATGCCAACTTTTACTGACAAAGGTAAAGCTAATTGAAATGAAATGTTTTGTGTAGTGCAAATCTTAATTTATATTTATTGCAAATTAAAAATTAATTATAATTGGTTTTAGTACACTAAAAGTACAATTACCAATGGTAGAGCTAGTTAATAATAAGTATACTTAGCCGAAATAAAAACAATAGTGTCAGATCTGTTTTATATCTATATTGCAACAATATTAAATTATCATCGTAAAAATATAGTTGGGTAATTAATGTTCTATCTACGATACAATTTTGTTCCTATTCTAATTTCAAGATTTTATTTGCCCAGTTAAAACTCGAATTAAATTTTTTGTTTCTTACACAATTCCAATGTTTCAGAATAATTCACAACTACACAAGAAGATAATACTAATACACAATATAATATTATATCGCAATGTCTTTAATTTTTACGAGATTTTGAAGAATATTCAAAGCTTTTGACTATACAAGTAACAATTAATTTGATTTTTCTATTACTTTTAATCCATGTACAAGTAACTTGTTTCATTCACTGATACATTTTATTAGAGTCAATATTATCTAATTTTACTTTTATTTTACTCAAAACTGAAAGCTCAACTTTGAACTTGGCATTCTGTTTCCTTTTTCTTCGTATGGTATGTTTTCCGTTGTAGTTCAATCCACAGTGTTAGGAAAAAATGTATTATACTAATATGTAAAAGCTTATCATATTATAAGTTATTCTGTGATTTAAAAGAGGAAAGATCCTACTCTACATTCTTACTACCCTCTGTCTGATGATTTTACTCATTCTTAAAATAATAATCAATTTACATTGTTATTAGTTATTATAATGATCATCAGCTAAGTAAACTTCCATTGCCATTCAAACCATTCTTATTACTCCATAATTTAGTGACAATTTGTGTCCTAGTATTCTGTATTGCTAATTAAAACTACTCCTTTCTTTTCATTCTTAACGGATTTATTAAAAATAAATATGACCAAAACCAAAAAGAGATGTAATTATGTTAAGCATCAACAAGATACAAAATTTTGTAAGCAACTTTCTATTACAACAAGAAATCGAATGATAAATGAAATTGATTAAAAAATATGAAAGGAACAAAAAATAAATGATGTATTCAATGATTTCACATGCCACAGTTATTTTAGTTATCAAAATTACTGTATATTGAAATGCAATCCTTTACAGGCTGAAGTTTTCAATCGTCGTCGTACCAGTTTTCCTTTACAACACGATTGTCATTATTGCCACTGCCACCGGCGTGATCCGATCCTTCACCTTCTTCTCTTACCTCTGCATTACCTAGTTTTAATCATAAAACTTTTATTAATTATGTGCACTAGTGACTAATTCAGTAAATAAAAGTAATTTTTTCCAAAATGCCAATATAAAAATAACAGTTTGCATTCAAATGTAACAGAATTAAAGCACCTGGGG
>JABASD010004036.1:0-17108 GCA_019776165.1 Pogonognathellus flavescens | reverse complement strand
TATTTGGAGTAGAACATTCTTCATACGAATTTTGTTCTCGGTGTCTGGTTGAGGGAGACCAATACTTTTGTACTGAGATATTTTGACACTGAAATAAATTGAACTTACATTACATTACATGTGTAAATGTACTTTTAATTTTAATACCGTTACATATTTTCAAAAATACGCTTTAGGCATTGTGTGTTGAATGAAAAAAAGCGAGTATATATTTCATTACTGATTATTCTTCTATATATTAGAAATATACTAAAAATTGCTATATTGCTCTTACATTTCAAAAATTGAATTGGTAGCAGCACCCACAATAAATAGTAGTTCCCAAAAATCATGCTGAGCTGCTTGATGTTAGTTTTTGAATTTCATTTTCATCGATTCATTTCAGACATGAGAGAAAATATTGTTGAGCTTAGTATTTGCGTTTTTGGTCCGCGAACTATCATCATTCAATTCATGCCAGTTTAATTTATTGTGGACTGAAATACATTTTATACAATTTTTAGACTCGAACTGTTATTGACAAGATGGGACAAAAAAATATTTTGCGAATGGGTGATAAGATAAAAATTCGTTCCGTAACGCAATGCCCAGGGGAAACGTACGAAGATCATATGAAGTCTGTTCTGGATTTGCAAAGTAAACAAAACTTGTACACGGGGTAAGCCTTCGTTAGCAACTTTTAAAAAGAATAAGTCGTAATAATACTCGAGTAAAAATAGTAATAGCTATCACAAAAATATTTCTGACGTTTATTTATCTATAAATAACATTTTATTTCAAGCTAAATAAGTTAGGGTACTTCTATTATAAAAATCTCTGTACAATGTTCATTTCTGCAAGGTATTTTGCAATTTACAATATCCTGTTTTAAAAAATAATTTGTATATTGGTTTTTGGTTTTACTAGTGAACACACCCAAACGCACATATTAGTAGTCCCGTGTAAAGCCAATGGCTATCAATGAAACATCAAGAACATTTAAACCAACGTAAAATGGAATTTAAAAAATACTTTATTAATTAAATTTATAATTTATACATATCATAACTGATAAAGCTATAAAGTGTAGAAAACTCTTAATTGTAAGTTGATTTTGCATAAAATGTTTTTTTACTAAAATGTGTAACAACTTATTCCACTCTAACTGTCAGTTATATCAACTGTACAAGTAATAAATTCAACTAAAATAAAAAGAATAATTCTTAATTAAACGCAGTAAATGTATTCTGGCAACTACACACAAACGTGAAAGATATTACAAATTAACTTGCTCTTTAATTATAAACAACTTGCTGTTATTATTTTTATGTGTAACTGGAGTTCAATATGCTAATTAAAATATCTGCATCCTTCTAATTACTTTTCGTGCTTCATCATTAGAAATGATAAAATGAAATATTATATCACGTACAAAATTAACCAATTGAATAAAACTCATGAACTTAGACAGCCATTGTATTTTAAACTATATTCGTTTGACACAAAACTATATGGAAAAAATAATTTATTCCCCACAAATCTGGTCAAGCCAAACGCAACTTATGCAGATAGAACTTTTAAACGCACATACTAGTCATAATATCATCATATATCATATAATAAATAATGTTAGGTTATTATCTTGTTATATTGTTATTATCTCCTTAAAACCACAAAAACATAATCAGAGCGCATAAATACAGTCATAACGGTATACCCGGTGACACGGGCCTACGCATGTTAGGAATATCACTGTTGTCTGAAGAGATTTATTTATAGGTACCTGTACCTACCTGCCTAATATGTATTTAATAATATACCTATGTAAATATTAGCAAATAATGGGTTACAGGATTCGCTACATATTATTCAACTTCTTGAGAAGCGTTATTGTGTAATTGCAGTATATACTTTATGAAAATTATATAATATTTAATATAAGATGTGATATTTAATCGGGAATAAAATTTAACCCCCAAAAATTGTCAAGTTCAAAGTTAAGTGTGACTAGTGACTATGACATGACTAATCGATTACATTACATTAATACATACTAATTTTACAAGTGTATAAATTGTGGAGTGGAATTGTGGAAGAACCAACCTTTACTTTGGAGCCCTACCAACTTTACCTTTAATACCTTTTATAAATATTTACCTTTTATAAATATTAAGGAATATATATAATATTCATTTATATATATATATATATATATATATATATATATATATATAAATATATATATATGTGTGTATATATATATGTGTGTGTGTGAATTGAATCACCATGAACCTAGGGAACCAAAGTATTTTAAGTTATACTCGTTTGACACAAACGTATATATAGAAAAATACATGTACATATTATTCAAATATCTGGTCAAACTAAACGCAACTGATACAGATAGAAATTTTAAACGCACATACTGGTATGTAATATCATCAATAATGTCGACTTGTTTTATTATCTTGTTATTTTGTTATTATCTCGTTAAAACAACAAAAACATAATCAGGGCACTCAAATACAGTCAACAGTATACCCGGGCTTACGTCTGTTGTGAATATCATTGTTGTCTGAAGTGTATTGTGTATATGTAATAGGCACATATAATATAAACGGAGCTCAGAACCCTAATCTAAATTTAATATAGATAACATTTAAAGTGTTTACCATTTATCGACTGTGTTTTATAATAATGTATAGTTCGATCGTGTACTGTCACAATGTTAGGATTGACAAACTTTAGATTGCTTATATTCAAATATAGATATAATATTATATTACATTTATTTCTGAGAGTTTTACTCGAGTTCATGGGTTTTTCATTGTTATCTATCATCTATTTGAGGAAAGGAAAACATAAATTACCACAAACAAGTTGAGTTTAAGTGAATGCACGAGAAATTATCAAGCACTGTATAATAAACGGCTCTCTATAGGTTTGTCAGTACGTGTATCAGTTCACTTACATTCACATGACACATCACACACTAACATGTCTTTAATCTTTCACCTTTAACAATAATAATATTATTTTGTGTTAACGTAATAGAATATTCAGCAGACGGTAGATCTCTGGAACTGAAAACCGAAGTCAGTCAGCCAGCAGCAACCTGACAAGTAAAAGTCAATAGCACCAGTGGAATTTATTACAAATCATTTTATTGTTAATCCTAAAGTTGATAACCCGTCAAAACAGTTTCATTCCAGCCAAAAGTAATTAAAAGAATTCGTAAGTGAGACAAAATGGATTGACTCAATCAGTTCTGTAAATTGTATTCATTGAAAGCAGTTTATAATTTTTTGAGAGCTAATAATTTCTAGGGTGGGTGTATCTTAAAATGATGTGTTGAAAAAAAAAATCAACACTAAAATCAACATCTATAATACTTTGCAGGAGGTAGGGAACAATTTTTAACTCAAAGTGCACAGTGAATTTCAGATAACAGTTTGAATGTGAGCAAACATAAAAGTTAACATCCACAACTAAGTAAATCACAAATACATTAACTTTGGTTCATCCTTCATCTTTACGTGACAACTATATAGGATACAGGAAAACAGTTCCAGTTAGTTTATATCTATTTATGTAAAAGATATAAACTAAAATGAATCCGGACGAATTCCCAATATCGCCAAGGGAAAATGCCAATCTCCTATCAAAATTGTTATTCTGGTAATTAATATTTATTGATTTAAAAGAATTAAAAATTCATAAGTAGCATTATTAAACATTATGTGAAACAAAAATAACAAAAATTGCTACTTATCTTTGTTTATTACCTAACTGTCATAATTATAAATTGGCAGTTGTCAGAGATTCCTCTTTTGCTTTATTTAACAAAATCGTTGTTTGTTTAGCTGGATCGTGCCTCTGTTTCGCTTAGGCTACAAAAAGGATTTAGAGCTCCCAGATTTGTACCGGGTTCTTCCAGAAGACAAATCTTCTACATTGGGGGATCGACTGGCGTGGGCTTGGCATGAACAAATCATAAAATGTGAAAGATATAACAAAAAAAGGAAGGCTAATACAAAAGAAAAAGTTCCCAGTCTTCTGAAGGCCTTGATTCAAGTTTTCGGTTTAGACTTTGCTCTCTTAGGAGTCGTGCTCTTTATCAATGAAGTCATTTACAAGTAAGTTTTAAGAGAAAATGAGATTAACACTATCAGAAAAACCCGAAATGAAAATGGTTAATTGTATTTTTTGTAGAATTGGTCAACCTCTTTGTCTGGGCTACCTCATCCGATATTTCGGAGGGGAGTTTGAGCTGTACGAAGGATATTTATTTGCAGGGGGAGTGGTTTTGGCATCTGCACTTTATGTAACTAATCAACATCCTTACTTCTTCGCGGTACAACACAATGGAATGCAAATGAGAGTCGCCTGCTCATCCCTTGTATATAGAAAGGTAAAAATGCACCCCTCTGAAATATTTTGTTACTTATTTTAAAGGAAAATAGACCTTTGTTTATTTAAAAATGAGGTTTTCTTATTCAATTTATGTATTAGATGTGTTCCTTTGAAAATAACAAAAAATTTATAGAATTTAATAACTTCGGTAAATGTTTATCCTTTGTAAATGGTAAAACTTAATCTCAGTTGTACATTTTTTATTGTTGTTAAAATGAATTAATGTGCAAAATGAAAATCTTATCCAATTTCCCACATATTGATTAGTTTTATAAAATTTGATTTATAAAATGTATAGAAATTTATAAAAATTTATATGGAATTTTATCAAAATTTAATTTGGAAAAAAAATCATTTTTATAGGCAATGAGATTAAGTCAAGTTTCTTTGGGACAAACGACGATTGGACAACTAGTTAACTTTCTGGCCAACGATGTCAACCGGTTCGATATGTGTACTGGATTCTTCCATTGCCTTTGGGTGGGTCCTATTCAACTGGCAGTAGTCATTTATATTCTGTGGGGATATTTTGGACCATCTTGTCTCGTTGGAGTTGCTCTCCTCATTTTATTCGTTCCTTTTCAAAGTAAGTGACTACATTTTATTGGAATTTTTTAAATCGTCATCATTCCTTCCATTTTATTTTTTGCGTTTATATTTATATTTGGTTATTAAATTGTTTAACAATTATTGTTTTTTGCAAAATTTAAAAATTCAGGTCAGATGGGTAGACTCTTCGGTAAATTGCGATTGGTCATAGCTGGGAAAACTGACCATCGTATTCGCATAATGAATGAAATTGTAAGCGCCATGAGAGTAATCAAAATGTACACTTGGGAAGTGCCCTTTGCAAATTTAGTTTCTGTTGCCCGAGAGTAAGATTTGTATAATTAATGATCGGAATTATTCAATTATTAACAAAATCCGCATTAGTACTAATACCTAATTATTATTTTACTGGGATATCGATAATTTTCATAAATATTTCTACACAGGGAGGAAATTCGAGAAATTAAGAAAACGGCTTTCTTAAAATCCATCAATTTAAGTTTGTACTACATTTCTTCAAAACTTGTCATTTTCTTTACACTTCTTACTTACGTGCTGACAGGAAATTATTTAAACGCTGAGAAGGTAAGCTTTAAAAAGCATTTCTTCAATTGTTATTGTATATTTTCCATTTGTGTCTGTAATAAATAATTGAAAAGATAATAATTTTTTGGATATTGATACTAAATAGGTGTTCGTAACATTGTCACTTTACAACAACGTGAGGTTAATAATGACCCTGTTTTTCCCAAACGGAATTTCTCAGCTGGCTGAAGTTATCGTTTCAATCAACCGTTTGCAGGTTCGAAAATTTAAAACAAGAGAAAAAATACCCAGGTTTTTAATTGGTTTGTGCGACGATTAAATTATTTTACAATGCTTCATTTGATCTGTATAGAACTTTCTCTTAATGGAGGAACGCAACACACTTCCCACATTAATTCCTCCTTTCCAAAAGGAAAAAGTATCAAAAAGTCAACATGGAATTAAATTGACGAATCTCTGTGCAAAATGGGATCGAGACTCTGAAGAAAACACATTGTCAAACGTGTCTTTTGAAGTCAAAAGAGGACAAATACTTGCTATCATTGGGCCTGTTGGATCCGGAAAGGTATTTTTACAAACACACTTTTTATAAATTTATATTTATTACAATAATTGAATATTTATACTCAAAAAAATATTTTGTGAGATTAATTTTGTTGGAAGCAACTGTAATTCTTCTTTTTTTCATATTCAGGGATCTCTTCTACAAGCGATTCTTCGGGAATTACCAACATCAGCGGGAGATATTCGGGTGATCGGACGTTTAGCATACGCATCTCAAGAGCCGTGGGTTTACGGAGGCACAATAAAGGAAAATATTTTATTTGGGGCACCTTTTGAACCCAGTTGGTATGAAAAAGTCGTTGAAGCTTGCGCTTTGAAAAGAGATTTGAGTTTGCTGCCTTTTGGGGATAGCACTTTAGTTGGAGAAAGAGGAAACGCACTCAGCGGTGGACAAAAAGCCCGGGTGAACTTAGCAAGGTATTTCATTAACATTTACAATAATATTAAGAAAACAGTAAAATTGGGTTTTAATTCGTAAATTTTATTTTAAATTTATGCTTAAGTTTTAAGACTGAGATTTATTTTTTTAAATGTGTTTTAGGGCAGTTTATGCGAATGCTGATATTTACCTGATGGATGATCCACTAAGCGCCGTTGATGCCCAAGTTGGACGTCATTTATTTGATAAGTGCATGATGGGGATTTTGAAAAATAAAGCCCGAATTCTAGTTACTCATCAACTTCAATTTTTGAAACCTGCTGACGAAATCATTCTCTTGGTGGATGGAAAAGTACAAGCTCAGGGAACTTATACCGAACTTTTAAAAACAGGAATCAACTTTGCTCAATTGTTGAAATCCGAAGATCATCCAACTCAACCAAGTCCGAATATTTTGGAAAGTTCCACGTCGTCGTCTGTAAGGAAGATTCAGAAGGCAGATGTAGAATTCAGACGTTGTGCCTCAATGAGTCAAATCGAAATGGGGATTCAAGGACAAGGCGAATCTCTCGTTCCTGAAGAATTTGAAGGCGAAGAACCGGTTATTGCTCGTAGTCATGGACATGGCACATTCGATCAAAGGTAAAATATACTAATTACTAAATATTGCCATCACAAATATAACGCTAACTTTATATTAAATGTTTGCATTTATTTAAACAATGTATTTAATTAACAATCAATTATTCTTTTTCCCAGCTGTTAATACCCACGTGTGCATTCAATCGCAAATACATTGTTATATTTTACATTCATATTGTAATTAAATTAAATTAATATTTTTCGTATTTTACTAATATTCTTGTGACTTTATGAAATGCAGTTCCGGTTTATTGTTTCCGCCGCTGAAAAAGAAACGCTATGGAACATTTTATCGCAGTGACGGGAGTTTGCAAGTAACAGAAAAAGATGTCTTGGTCAAAGAAGAGCCTCGCCTTGTAGATGAAATGAAGTCTACTGGAGATATTGGATGGGGAATTTACTGGAATTATATTCGCTCGGGCAGTAACTGTTGTACTTTCCTCATTCTCATCGCTTCAAATGTTTTGACACAAGTTTTGTTCACAGGATCTGATTATTGGCTCCAGTTGTGGTAATTTTCCACTAATTTTTTTTTACTGTTTACGTCATCTTTTATTTTTTCTCTAAACATTGCAATATGCCTTATAGACTTATTAGTATTGATGTTAAATTACTCTGAGTGATAAATGAAATTAATTGTGTAATATTTACATAGGACTAAATGGGAAGAAGATCGAACACCTCACGACGCTTTGAATACGACAATAAATGACTCGGGGAATGTAACAGACGAGCCTTGGTTTGAGCCACCGCCAAATCAACTGGCGTTCTCAATGACGGATTTGGCGGAAGACCGGGATTTGCAAGTTTACATTTATTCTGGAATCATTGGAGCTCTTTTTATTGTATCCCTCGTTCGAACTGGAGTCTTCTTTAACATTTGCATGGCTTCATCTGTGAATTTACACCGCAGTTTATTCCAAGGAGTTCTTCGGGCACCTATGAGTTTCTTTGAAACAAATCCCGTCGGTTAGAACAAAAAATTTATTCGTTTGTCTTAAGAATTATTTGAATAATTTACAAATAAGCCAATACGTGAAATAATTATAATTGTTGACTCATTTTGATATAATATTGAACAAATTGTATTTATATGTACAAAGTAGATAGGTACTAGAGCTAATATTTTTGTATACTTTCTCTATAGGTCGAATTTTAAACCGTTTTGCAAAGGACATTGGTATTATAGACGAAACTCTTCCACCTACCGTTTTTGACACAATGGAAGTAAGAAATATTATCTTTGTACTTAAATAAATTTAATAATGTATGTTATATGGTTTGAATTCATTTCTAACTTAAAAATGTTTTCTGTTTTCATAGGTGTGTCTCCAAGTTTTGGGAATTGTTTCAATCGTCAGTCTGGTAAATCCATACCTTCTTATCCCTTCACTGTTTCTGGGATTTGTTTTTCATTTTATTCGCCGATTCTATCTAAAAACTGCTCGAAGCGTTAAACGACTTGAGGGATTAGGTAACGACACAGTATTTATGAATAAATCCCAATATTATTAGATTGCAAATATTGATTGTTATGTTATTTTAAACTGAGAGTTCATTTTGGTATATAATCCATAAATGTATTTCATTTCAGCAAGAAGTCCTGTATTTTCACATTTGAGCACATCTCTTTATGGCCTGACTACAATTCGTGCCTTCAAAGCCGAAGAACAATTTATCCAACAATTTGATTCACATCAAGATATGCATTCAGCTTCTTGGTATCTTTTCTTAGCAACTGCCCGCTGGCTGGGTATTTTCGTCGATTGGGTATCAGTGCTTTACATTGCAACCGTCACATTCAGTTTCATGTTCTTCCGATCAGGTTTGCAGATTTGTCAATAAAATATTTTCATTCAAACGATAATAATAATTAAGCCTGTATTTTTTCTTTTCTAATAATCGATCAATAAAATATTTATTTACAGAAGGGTCAGCTGTAGGTTTAGCAGTGAGCAGTGCCATGGCATTGACTGGACTTTTCCAATGGGGAGTTCGACAATCCGCAGAAGCAGAAAATCAAATGGTGTCTGTAGAAAGAGTACTCGAGTATTCAGCAATTGTTCCAGAACCACCCTTGGAGTCTGCTCCAGGTGCCTTTTTATCTTTTACAATTTCTATTTCCGATAAATATCCACAAAAATTATAAAAATATTTAAATTTTGTTACATACTTAAATATCTTATTTCATTTAACATTATTTAGGTCGGAAACCCAAAAAGGAATGGCCGTCAAAGGGAGAAATAATTTTCAGTAAAGTTTCTTTGAAATATAACGATGAAGCTTTGGTTCTTAAAGACATCACCTGCAGAATTAGAGCATCAGAGAAGGTACCTAGCTACTAAATTTAGTTTTAATTTCAGTTTAAAAAATTATTGCAAAAAATGGGATTATTTACGGATTTATTTTTAGGTTGGAATTGTTGGACGAACTGGTGCAGGAAAAAGTTCTTTGATTACGATTCTTTTTAGAATTGCTGAACCATGCACAGGTTTGATTGACATTGACGGGGTCAACGTGCTTAAAATTGGACTTCACGACTTACGATCGAAAATCTCAATTATCCCTCAAGACCCTGTGCTTTTCATTGGAACATTGAGACGCAATTTAAATCCATTCGGAGATTATTCAGATGAAGAGATTTGGCAAGTATTACACGATGTTCATTTAGCACAAGCCATAAAGGATTTACCTTCTGGACTAGATACTAAAGTACGAGATATTACTTAAAAAATTACAAGATGATATACAAAATTAAAAGCTTCATAATTCTAAATTGTTATAAAATAATTTCATAATTTGAGTAATTTTTATTTCAGATTGCAGAGGGAGGCTCGAATTTTAGCGTTGGACAACGACAACTGATTTGCTTAGGAAGAGCTATTTTGAGACAAAATAAAATCCTGGTTCTAGACGAAGCGACAGCAAATGTCGATCCCGAGTATGCAAAAAAACTTTGATATTTGCAATCGATAATTAAATGTAAACATACATGAGGAATCTAGAAAAATTATGTTTAAATGTGTTAATTATTTAGGACTGATGCATTGATCCAGAAAACAATACGAACCAAATTCGCTAATTGTAGCGTTCTTACTGTCGCTCATCGATTGCACACTGTAATGGACTCCGACAGAATTCTTGTATTGGATGCCGGTCAAATCATGGTACGGTGTCTTAGATAATTTTAATGGAATATTTCATATTTCCTATTACTTGTTGAAAATACCTTGAATATCTTGAAAAAATATTTATATCTTTGGATAGGAATTTGACTCGCCCTACAAATTGTTGATGAATAAAAAGAGTACGTTAAATAAACTCGTCCAACAAACAGGGAAAGGGGCTGCTGCAACCTTATTACAAATAGCTAAAACGGTAATTGTAGATATTGTAAATATTGACAGGCTAAATATGTATTGTTGACAAATACTTTCATGCTAATTATTGATCATTGTATAAACGCACACAGACTCATGAACAAAAACAAGCTGAACAAAGGAATAGCGTCTCAAGTATAGCAGAGCTTAGCGAGGGAGAAGCTGCTTTTGACCCAGAAGAAGAGGAGGATGACGATTTTTTGAATTCGTCTTAAAATATTTTACTATCTATATTTATAAAGAGTAAGGCAATTAAACTTTGTATTTACTATTTATCACTGTAACAAGTTTTGTGAATTTATGATATGTAAAATGTAAAAAAATTAATTTTCAAATGCAATTTGAAGCTATACTAGGTATTTAATTTATGTTTTATTCACGAAGTTAAATGGTAACAATAAAAATTAGCTTCGATCCTTTTGCACACTAACTATAAGTACAAAACTATAAATATACTTTTACTACCATAAATATATTATTATATTATGAACGAACCAATTTTATTATTTCGTTCTTCCAACAATTATCAATTACAAAAAAATAATTTAACCACCACCGGCGAGATTTTAATGAATAAATAAAATCAAGTAATCAGTGTCCACACATTTCTGAAATTAGGGTGCATAACAGTGAAACATCTGACAATGAGGAGGGTATGACTGACTGTAAGCGTGAGAGTGCTGCTCGACCCTGAACTAGTTTTAAAAATTGGAAATGTAGGAATATTTCTGACTGTATCAACTCAATTTTAGATTCGGCAACAAAAGAATTGTTTTCTTTAAGCGATTAAACAAATTACAAAACGGGTTTTTACTATTGTACATCCCATAGAAAACTAATTAATACAAACAACTCAATAATGATGCAACAAAGAAAACCCAAAACGAAAAAATGTCTTGTTATTATTTCCTTTTATAATATTAACGTTTGAAGCACGGTCCCATTACCATTATTTTTTATTATCCCACATAATACTGATAATTCTAATTTTTCATTCAAGTCTTCATTTGCATTATTTCTGAACTTCATTATATTTACATTGCATTTTTCCCAATTGCATTACCGATTCTGCTATTGTATGAATTCTACTTTCAATGCATTATTTTTCAATTCTTTTTTTTTCATTGTAATACATTTCCCTTTGTATTATTTTTCTACTTTAAATTATGACACTATTGATGCAATGTTTTCTGAATATTTATTTATGACTGTCAAATATACCATTTGTCCGTCACACTATAGAACTATGTGGTTTGATATACTTCAAGGTTGTTTAAAAGAAACGAATGGAGGCATAGGCGTCGGAACAGTGGGGACATCAGGACAATGTCCCCACAGAAATTCTGAAAGAAGTGTGTTTCTATCAATTATAAGCATATTAAGAATTTGTTCCTAATTTCTTCAAAAATTGAATTTACTGCACTAACAGTGAAGAATATTTCCAGAAAAATTCGCGCTGCGGGTGAAAATGTGATTTATTTAATACATTCACAAAAATATGTCCCCACGGTCCCAAACATATTCCGACACCTATGAGTAGAGGTACTTGAATTCTATAGAGCTTGCGAATAAGTGAACGCGTATGAGTTAAAACGGTAACTGAAAACACCGACAGTTAAAATAACTTTAATGTAAGTGTGCCGTGTGTCGCCAGAGCGCCAGTAATATAAATACATCACAGAACTGCACGTCATATGTAGATTTGACGTGTTAAAATCTTTTATTGTAATTATTTTTGAAAAACTAAAAAGTAATTAAAATAACTTTTCAAGGGTCAAAGATAAGACAAACAATATGGAGTTAATAAACATATTTTGTTTAATAATGTTTGGTTGCTGGTTGCTGGGAATGGAACAAAGTTTAGCTTATGTCAACGATGGTGAAATTCTGTCAAAGTTGGCAAACTATGAAAAAGAGTGTCATGTTAATTTTATATTTTACAAAAATTTCTCCAGCGATTCTTTGACTGAAGAGTCGTTCATGCTGGAATTTTTACATAAGGTGCAAACCCCTTACACATATACAAGAATGGACGCAATTGAAAAAATGCAACCCCTTCAATTGGATTGGTATGAACAAAGTTGTGAGTATTTCGGTCGATATAGCATGCTCACTCAATGTTTCGAAACACGTGAGGACATAATGATACCATTTTCATCATCCCCCCGTTTATACTCTCGTTTCAATTGCATCAGCCATATATTAGTAAACATAAATCCACATAGGTCAGTAGAATTACAACTTACAGATTACATTGTAAGAAGCCTGACCCTGAATATCCATTTGAGAAATGCGTTTGCGAAAGTGTACCCTTCAGACAACTTAAGAACAAACGAATATTTTTACAACTATGCAGAGTACACTACCGTACATCTTATCCTGGAAGAAAACCAACATCAATTGGAAAATACAAATTCATTGCTGTCATTTTTGGACCACATTAATGAATTTTACAGCCGGATGGAGCGAGGCCCAGTGGATACCGTTATAAAATTTATTTTGTTTTCAACGCATGACCTTCATCATTTTATCCATTACAAAAATAATCACAATTCCTCCTTATACATTTTAACTCGCAACAGCCTAGCGGAAATAATCGGAGTTAAATTACATTGTAATATGCAAGAGGTTTTGTATGTTAACAATAAAAATGTCCCAGAATATCACCACAGGAAAACATGCAGAGGAATCGCAATGCAAAAACTGAAAGCAATCATCAACGGTCTCTCTCTATTCCCTCGATCAGAAGGACCGTGTCATACAAGTGAGGATTTTTCGTTTCTCAAACACTCACCAATCCCGTCTCATGCGGCTATCGCCTTTGTAACTCTGTCAAATGTATTTGAAAATCTAATACCTATGCAAATGACGAATACATTTGAGTACCGAACCAACTATCCACGATATAAAAATGGAAGAAAATCTTTCCAACTGGAATTGGGAATACATTTTGGAGATTTTTACCACCTAAGAGAAAACGAAGGTATTTACTCATCTTGGATACCTATCAAGTCAATTTCAATGAACTTTTTGTCATGTTCCTCATTGAATGGAGATAATACATCTTTTGCAGCTGATGCACAACCATTCCAAAATTCCCTGTGGATTACACTTACTGTGGTATTAATTTTAAATATAACAATTTTGCAAAGTCTGCTATATTTAAAAAAAAGTTTGCCAAGTGTCCCATTGATGCTAATTTATTACGCGTATCTTCTAGAAATCAGTTATTCTCTGCCGAGTCGTTTAAATCGACTTTCTTGGTTGAGACTTGCCACTGGCACATTTCTCTTAATGGGAATAATTTTGACAAACGGTTATAGGGGAATCGTCATTGTGGATTTAACAAGTGAGAGACCGTACCAAAAAATTCAAACAATTCATGATTTGGCCAGTCATCGTGTAAAATCAACAGGACCTGCTCGGTACGATAACAATATGAACTTAAAATTGATTACAACAGAAGCTCTTTCCCATTACTATTGCAACATTAATTACTCTGCAAAAAAAGGTTTGAATAATAAACCTTCCTATGGCTCATTTTATGCAACAAATTGTAAAGAGAGAGGATTATTCAACCAACTATTTGACAATGAAACTGAAAGCACAATTATAAAAGCTTTCCAAGTATGTAACAAAATACAAAAGTGCAGAGATGTATATCAATATTATTTCATGTTTTTCAAACAAAAACTGTCGTTCGATCACTCTACAACAGCCGTGGGTAAAAATCATGAATTTAATCCTGGATTCCCCGTAGTAACTCCTCAACGATGGATTTCGCAATGTGACGCTTCAGTCTACTTTTACGAGAGCAGTCAATTACATTGGTTTTTCAATGAGTCACATTGGAATGTGGATGGAGAACGAATAATTCCCAAAAGAAGATTGTACTTTGGAAAATCAGATATTTCCAACCATGAGCAGACACATGGGGTAGAAATGTGGATTGGGAGAGGTATGAGATTGCTGCTGAAATATTACACGCTTCGCGTTCAATATTTTCACCAATCGGGAATTTACGCAGCCTGGGAATATTTTGTTTCCCGAAGGAACTTTACTATGTGCAAACGGTGTTTGGAGGCTTCACCAAGACCTTTGGGTTTATCCAATTCGAATATTGTGACGATTTTTTACATCCTAATTTCTGGTATGCTTTTTTCAATCGTTGGATACATTCTAGAAATTTGGTTTGCGATTTGCAAATTGAGATGGCAAACCTGAATGATTTTTTCGGTTTCTGTGAAATTGTAAAATGCTTAAGAGGTTTATTGATCACAATATACAGCTATTAAAATTCGGTTACTACAAAACCTATGTTTTACATTGTATGCGTTTAATGTATTTTCTCCCACGATTAAAATAGATAATCCTATGACCCTGACCGTAAGTGTAAGCAATGTCTGTAATGCGTCCTTCAAATACTGAATATATATTTATGATACAATTTAGGAAAAAGTTTAATTAAATTGAATATTTTGTAGTAATGAAGTAATATTAACAAACAATTTGCATTCGAAATATGTATTTTTAAAGAAGCTGTAACTTGCACAAATGGGTCAAACTATAAATAACAAACAGCGACTAATTTTTAACCCAACTTCAAGCCCCTGTCCTTGTTGTGTTGTGAATAGTTACGATTTCAACGGCACGAATTACAATCTAAAGTCAACATTTAATCGGTTTTAATGTTTTTTTGCTATTATTCTTGAAGTAGCAGATGCGTGGCTTACGTTTGAAAATAAAAAACTAATGAGTTGTTTCAGAGGAACCTATTAGGTAATAAAATATATTATATTGACAATTATCAATCAATCAGAGTAAATTCACATAATGTACTAATTATAGGCACTATTTATTTACTCAGTAAATTAAAAAGTATGAAACAGTTATGTAAATGCAACTTAATAAGGTAAATAATAATTCGAAACAAAATCAAAAGCTTTTCTTTCTAGAAGTTGTGTATCATGGAAGTAAACTTAATCGTTCGTGATCCCTTAATCACAAGGTTGCTTGCACAGAAAAATTCATTGCAAAATCTCAATCATAGCAATTCTAAATTCAGCAACATGTAAATCCCATAATTTTATCTTCGTAAAAAGGCGTTGGAATTTTTTCATTGTCCAAATAAATGAAACTTTCAAACTCTTTTAGCGTTATTGCTTTTCCAATTTGATGTTTAAACTGATAGCAGTTGGACTTATTGTCCACACAGCTGGAGAAATGACTCCCTTCGAATGGACTATTCTTGTGCAAATCAGAATGTGCTCCAATTATGATTTTCTGGGACTGTTGGTTGGCCAAAACCAATTTAATGATATCAGATGTATCAATTTCCATTTTCTCGTTGCAAACCACAACCAAAACGTCTGCTTTGATATGTGTGGTTAATTTTTCAAAGTCGGTAAAAGGACCGCTTCCTTCATAGTCCGTCAAAATTAGAGTGTCAAAATTCCGAATGCAATCTTTAATCAACTCCAATTCAAGAGTCGTTATTTTCATGCGCCTAACACTCTGGGGCACCCAACTAATTTGGAAAGTCCATGGACCGGGGGCACCCTCTTCCGATGTATCACGACCGATTTCGAGCTCAATTAAATTTTCACAGGTTTCAAACTGAGATAGTAAATCGGAATATCTATTCACTAATTGAAATGACAAAAATTTTAAATTTGGCATGGCAGGTGATTCAGTGCAAATCATGTCATCATATTCCGATACCCAAATTTTTTCGAGTGTTTGAGGAAGGACGGACAAATCAATTTTACATCTGTGTAATTTTAAATATTTGATATTTAACTCATTTTTTTCCGTAAAACGAATGTCTTGTAAATTAAGAAATTGTACATCTCCTTTGGCTCGAGACCAATTTTCCACAGTTACTTGAAGCAAATGTAGCTGAACCAAGTTGAACTTATGATTTCGCCCAATTCGCATATCAAATATTGCGTGGATATCTGGACAATGATTTAAGCATATATTTAAGGCTTGGCTGAAATCCACAAAATCATTGAAGCAAAATTTATCAAGGTATTGAGTACCCCGTTTAAAGTCGACGTTGCTCATATAAATATTTAAAGGAACTATACGTGAAAGAAGTATTCCACTCTCTTCCAGAAAAATATTTTTAACTGTCGTCAGCGTATTCAATGAGATATCCAATGATGTTCGCATGTCATTCTCTTCTTCTTCATCCAAATATATTCGTCTAATTTTAATGTTGCTTAAATTGGGCATGTTGGCGATCCACGGAGACGCGTTATATCTTGGAAGAAGCGTGTCTGGTTCATCTTTAAGATCAATACACTTAAATTTGATTTCTTCAATATTCTTTCCCCAACTGATGAAAAACATGTCCAGTTCTCGAGCGATCCATGGGGTGTCTTGTAAAGGATCCTCAGAAGAAAATGTAAAGGATCGAAAGGGAAGATCTGGAAGAGAAAGTTGGGAAATTTTGAGAAAATCAGCTGGAGGTAAAATATTCGGACGGAAGTGAATTATCGAGCGTTTTCGGAGGAATATTTCTGCGGTAGACTTCCATGGGTGACATACAAGTCGACAATTCTTAATGTCATTCAAAGGCAAATATCCAAAAATGCATTTTATGACCTACGATTATAAAAGCACTAAAATTAATGATTTATAATTTACAAATC
>JABASD010004035.1:0-17109 GCA_019776165.1 Pogonognathellus flavescens | reverse complement strand
GACAGTCTCAGGACTATTTGAGACAGTCTCAGGACTATTTGAGACAGTCTCAGGACTATTTGAGACAGTCTCAGGACTATTTGAGACAGTCTCAGGACTATGTGAGACAGTATTATTTATTATTATTATTATTTATTTACTGCTTTTTCGGCCGTCGGCCCTTGCAAAGAATTGTAGATTCAAACGTACATAAATGCATTTTAAATCATTAAAATAGTAATAGTATAATTGGCTTTACTCAAATTATTACACTTCCACTACTGCAGGAATAACAATTGAGACACTGAGAAATGATTGCCCGATATTGAGAATCTCACAATTTTAGAGCATGATGGTGAACTATGTTTAACTCTGGATGCAAAACTGTACCCTACATTACGCATTAATAAGTTTTTACTTAACAAGTTAATAATCTACTTAGTTACATTATTAATTCAAAGATATCAAAATATCTAGTGTAAGCGGATTACAATTTGGGGCCCCCAACCTACGGGGCCCTGGTGACACCCACCACCTACAACCATAGACGCTACGGGCCTGTTTTCACTGATTAATTTTACATGTGTTAACATCACGAAAATTTCGCCTTCGTCGTAACTTTAACTGTGTCCTGGATACCGAGTTTTTCCAGCAGCTCCTACTAATGAAGTGATATTCTGATATTGCATGGATAACATGCACCTCCCTCCTCGGTACATCCTTGTATTTTGTATTCAATAAATATTTTAGTAAATTACGTAGTCGGCTTTTCAATGAGAAAAATGATATTCAACATATCAACATAATTTTATAAATTCAATTACAATTTAATGTTCGTAACGCAATGTGTCTAAAACTTGCTCTTCGTTCAACCAAATCCCAGTTGGGAAGGCCGCGGATTGAATTTCCATGGAAAAATTGTAAGGTTATTTAATTATTTTTCGTCTACCCTTCGTTTGTTCTTGTTAGCAATAAATAAATTACTCAGTAATAAATCGACAGTATTGACTGAAATTAAAATGAACGAATGATTTGTGATTATTGTGATATAAATATTATTCAGTGTATTTCCAAATTTCTTATATACGAGAATAAACGGTGTCTCATCCGTCATCCGTGTTTCGTTACCAGATTAGCAAACAAAAGCAAGTAAGTAATTATTTATTGTAGTATTTTTTCCCGGCCAAAAAAATGTAATGTTAAATTTAATGTTTCGAAAATTGAAAAAAGCGACAAATGAAATAAGTCAGCGACCTGAATGGATCGGATTTGTTGATTAATTCCGTTGTTTTGCTATAAATAGTATCAATCAGCTGTTCAGTCAGATCACTTTAACGATTCCTTATTCATCAGTGCCGGTAAATTTTCCCAGTAAATTATAACATATGTATGTATACATTTATAATGTATAAATCGAGAGAAAAACTTTTTATTAAGTGGAACATCTATTAACTATTTGATTTAGTACCAACATTTTTGTCAATTCATTACTTACTTAATAATGAATTGACAGAAATATTATTGGAAATACTGGAAATAGCTCGCGATCCTGTGATCCCGGATACCGGGAAATTTCCTTGTTGAAACACAAAAAACGCTACAAATTAATCAAGGAAAAAATTTGCGAAAAGTATAGCTTGCCAATTTTTTCCATGGAATTTTGTAACCAATAAATCGGGATATGGTATAGATTTTTCGGTAATATTCTCTAGCATACCGGGAAGAAAAGGTTTTTTCTAACAGCGATTACTGTTGCAATGAAAAGTGACATTCTACACGAAGTTTGGAAGAATTGGTTTTTATTAAGTTTAAAATGTGTGATTTTAAAATTGAAATTGCAGATATTTCGGAGTCTGAACAAGAAGATATGGAGTCTGAGGATTTTTCATGTAAGAAGTGTGGAAAATCATATCGCCAACGACAGCATTTAAAATCTCATATCGCTTTTGTACACAACCAGGAGAAACCAACCATTACTGAAACATTTAAATGTGAAATATGCAGCCGTACCTATCCAAGTGATGCATCGTTAAAAACGCACATCAGGTATAAGCACGGGGAGAGAAATTATCCATGCAAAGTTTGTGGAACGACTTTTCCGATTGAAGCTAATCTTAACCGCCACTTGGGGAAAATCCACAAAATTCTGAGACGTAACCCGAAAAAAAGGGGTCAATACGAATGTGAGATTTGTAATCGAATTTACAAATCAAAGGAAACATTGGCGAAACACCTCCAGGGTGGGCATGTTGAAGAATCAACTGTGACTTTAAATCACCGCGTTAACCAACCAATCAATTTTGACGACAGTAAAACATCAACTGATAAGCCTGCACATGTAAATTGTGATGTGTTTGAATCACAAATTAGTACAGCTTAGATTCCAATATTTACAAAAATCATTACAGCGATACATGTTTGTGAAGTATGCAATAATGCCAGTCCAAGCGCTGCATTATTAAGGGAACACATCAAGAAGACACATGGATTCAGAAATTATCCTTGCAAAATTTGTGGAAAGATTTTTCAGTCTGAAGGTAGTCTTAAACGCCATTTGGAAGCCCACAAGATTCCGATACCTAACAAAAAGCAAAGTCGTAATTACAAATGTAAGATTTGTAATCGAATTTTCAAAGCAAAGAAAACATTGTCGAACCATCACCGTAAAAAGCATGTTGAAAAATCAAGACCACAAATGAGTACAGCTGATAATGGAAATGCCGCAGATGGAAGCTCTACTCATCAGGTGAAGAACAAAATAATTTCATCTGACACAAGAGGTTAGCATGTGTTAAAAAAGTCGTAATTTAAGTTAAATCATAAATCCACGTGATAATTTTATAAAATGATAAAAATATAACAGACATTGCAGTTGTGGAAAAATAAAATACATTCATTAATTACGTTTTCAGAGTATCATGTTTATGGGCATGTTGGAGTAACTTGTTTTTTCAAGTTGAATGTGTGATTTCGTATTTTAAAATTAAAATTGCAGATATTGCGGAGTCTGAAGAATCTGAAGAAGTCGAAGAGGATAATGAGCCAGAAGATTTATCGTGTGGGGAGTGTGGAAAAGCATATCGCCAACTACAACATTTGAAATCTCACATTGCCTTAGCACACAACCAGGAGAATCCAACTGCTAAGGAAACATTTAAATGTGAAATCTGCAACTGTACTTACAAAAATGCCGTATTATTAAAAGCTCACATACAACAGAAGCACGAGGCCAGAAATTATCTTTGCGAATTTACGATTTGTGGAAAAACTTATCGGAGTGAAAGTGATCTTCATCGCCACCAGATAAAAGTCCACAAAGTTTGGAAACTTAAACCGATCACAGTTCACAAACACGAATGTGAATTTTGTCACAAAAAATTCAAATTGAAGAAGACCCTGGGCCAGCACCGGTGCATAGCTCATGCGAAAGAGCTGAATTCGCAATGCCAGTTTTGTCAAACACGTTGTTTCGGACTCAACTCTCTTCAAAATCATTTACAAAAATTGCACCCCGATCAATTCAAGGCTCTAAAACAGAAAACTGCCTGGTTTAAGTGTGAAGTATGTAAAAGAAGGTTTAAGAAAACGCGAACGCTTAAGAGACATCAAGCAAATAATCACCCTGTGAGAATTAATTATACTCCCTCATTTGACAACGAATTGATTCCTTGCGAGACCTGCAATATGAGTTTTGAAACCGAAGTTGATAAATCACAACATCGGGACGAGCAACGTGCACTGACCGTTATTCGGTGCAAGTATTGTTTGAACACATTTAACTACAAGTGTCAATTTTACACACATCATCACCAGTACCACCAGGAGAAGACACCACTCTTAAAGTGCACCTTGTGTGACACATGCTTGACAGATTATTGTCTTTTACGAACTCATGATTTGGAATGTCACACAATAAATCAAGATAAGAGTGCCACGTCCACGTCCTTTTTCGGTTTTGCAAAAATGGCAACGGAGGGAGATGACTTTGATAATGACAGCAATATAATGGAAGGTGATGAGTGTATCGACAAAATTAATGTGAAGCAAGAGCCATTTGAAGTTTCGAATTCAATGGACAATGTCACCATTAAAGTAGAACCAGGAGATTATCAATTTAATGTGTAAATATGCTGCCGTTCTTTAACTTTCAACTGTTACATTGCCAATGCCAATAATAAATAGTATAATTTGTTAAAAATATTAAAAAATACTACAATATTGTACAATTTCAATTGCTGCAATAAATATTTATTGTGTCCAAAAAGCACACATTTGTTAAATTCACTGATGCATCCACTTTCTAGACGGTTACATTTATGCGCATTTAAATCCTGCACTAAAATTTACCACATAATGTATGTCTCATCATATTTTAATATTGACCCCCTCAGAGCTAGTAGCACACTACCCCTGTCTAAATGTTATTGCATGCACACGAGTAGTGCACTTGCAACGTAACATGTATTTTATACGCTTATACTACGCTATCTGAATGTAAGTATTATAATTTTGGAGATGCATGAACATGCCTGATTTAATGGAAAGAGGCAATGAAGGACGTTACCTTCTTCGGCCTTATCGCCAATTTTTATAAACTTGCCTGACTAAATGAAACACTATATAAAATATTACAAGATAAATAATATTATTCGTTTCTAGAATTATTTACGTTTATGACTATGACAGTGTAATAAAACCCCACTTTAATGATAACTTAAAGTAAAGTCAGTATATTATAAATTCATGACAACTTAAAAATAACTCATTATAAACTTGTAATCAATGACTGATATTTTATTGATTAATAAGAATTAAGAATATACTGCTGCTCCATGTAGTAAATGTCATCAAATATATAACAAGATGTGAGTTTGTCTCACAGCACGATACACCAATTGGCTCAAAACAGTTATACACTTATATAGTGTCACGTTTTGAAAAGTACTGATAGTATGTGGCGACATAAGTTATGATTGACTTTTCGTCGGGTTGTTTAACAAATACGTCTTCCGCGTCGAGCAACTTTGTCAAGCCCAATTTTGACTCAGCTTGATTAAATGCATTATCCAAGTTATACACGGCTTTATCGTTTTTTAATATCTCGTACTGAATCAGGTCAGGACGATGTTTGTGAATGATCGCATTGAAAGCTAGCCCGTCACTCCAGGAAGTTGTAAAATTGCTTATGTTGACATTGCTATATCCAGCTGTTGTCTTCTGGCACCATACGAGGAGTGTTTCTTTGCATGAGCGCATCTCCGCATTGTCGAATTCTTTTAACAACGTGGGCGTATGTACGTTAAAATAAAGAATTATAATCCATATGAGACCGAGTGTGAGTCGCGGATTTCCATCTACAATGTCCTCACAAGCGATATCCCAAAGACTATGCAGACGAACTTTTTCACGTAAAAAATTAAGTGATTTGTTTACATTACCAATTGAATGAATCGTCATTCTCCCTTTTTCTAGCGGCCCTATTCGTTCTCCTGACAATATTTCCAATAATTTGAGTAGCACCTTTCCATCTCGGAAATCTTCGTACAAATCTGTTATGCGTAACGACACACCAACTAAATGTGAATTGATCCATTTGGTAAAAGTTTTCTTTTGTACCGCTGCCGTCAAGTCTGTAGTGGACATTCAAAAAATTACGGCATAACGATTTGCCAACTGCCTGACGTTTTTTAGTGAAGACGAAATATTACCTTCTTTCAAAGACTCAGCTACATAATTTATAAAGTCGTTTACAGCTGAAGACTTTTCTTCGTTTACATCTTGTTTGTGAGCACCCACATGTTGAGGAAGAAATTCTGTGAGAAAATTCTTCTTAAGAGAGTTAAGAGAAAATTGAGTCTTCTCGTCATGCACTAAAGTTTCGTCATTTTCCAAAAGAGCTTTGTTGAATTTTTTTTCTTCCTCAACCTCTGCATAGGCAACTCTCCCTGTGATCCAAATTAATTTGGGTAATTTTGAGTATTTGATGTTTCTTTTTTCAATTATGTATAAAAAATATATATGGCTGAATTAAATTTTAGATCTTATTTGTAACAAATGAATGTCATAGGCGTCAGAACCGTGGGGGGTGGGGACATAGGGACAATGTTCTGACACAAATTTGGCCGTAGGGACATTGCTAATAAATGTCCCCACAGAAATTCTGGAAGTACGTTTTCATAAATGAACATTAACAAAATAAGCATTGTTACGCCCATTTTTCAAAAAGAAAAATTTTTAACTGTAAGTTGGTAAAATCTATCGAGAATAGTTTGCGCTTTGGGCAGATATATAGTATAATTGGTGTATTCTCATAAACATATCCCTACGTTTCAAAAAATCTTTCTACGCCTACGAGAATTGCAATAACGACGATCTACAGTGAGTTACGTCTAAATACGGATATAAAATCGTTATCGTAATAATTTATAAGCCCAACTAAAGTATTTTCATTTCAATTCGATTGATAAGTTGCCAAATATTTACTGAACAAAATATGAATGTCTTAAAAAATAAATATTTCGGCAATCGGTGTTAATTAACATTGTTTGCATCCTTTGTAGATGGATATAGCTATCACTGTTTGTAGTTGGATAGAACTGATCTCCTTTTATATCACAATAGGGTCAGGGGATCAGACTCATTTAGAGTTCAGACGTCCACTGGATAGTGGATAAAATGGTATATGTCAAAATGGACAAAATAAAATACGACGAAAATAAACTCACTTGTAGTATCCAAATTTTCCAAATGAGCCGCCAACACCAAATAAATAATTTTTAAACTATAAATTGCAACTTAACATGCAATTAAACATCATAGTCATGATGTTTGACACCTTTTGAAAAATTATTATGACCGATTAAACATCTTAAAGTCCAACGTCTGCAAAAATCGGTATTTTTATCCATTTTATCCAATATCACCAATTTATCCACTTTGTTCATTTTATCCAGGTAGATGGATGCTAAGCTCAAAGTACCTGATTTTTTAAACTCTGGTCTCAATACTATCAGGATTCTCAGGATATACTCGTTACATAAAAAACAATCGTTGATCGGAAAAATGCTCTGTATTCACATTAACGAATCTGATCAAATTATAACTAAATGTCATAGTCACACTTGATCATTAAAAATCTTTCAATTAGATAAACGACTATAAGAATATCTAATTAAATAGAAAACGCATTTGGCCAACATATGCAAAATACATTTACCGTTTTGTTGGTGCTCTTTTTGTAATTCAGATTGGATTTCATTTGACACAATTTCAGCTGTGTTAGCATTATCTGAGACAGGCTGAATTATCCCGGTAATTAATGGTAGTGATACAATTTCTGACATTGTTTCTGTGGCAGTCTCATTGGACTTTCCTATCTCCTTAGAAAGTGTAGGAGCTAAATGAGAATTAATCATAAACAAATTAAGAATGTTTACTATTTATAATTAGCAAAGTTTACTACTGAAAAAAGGAATTTGTGTTTACTTGCACATTGAATAGCATCTGATGTGGTAGAAATTTTCATATTTTTAATATCGGGGCACATTCTGCACAATCTTTGTAGAATTTCATTTGTGTTTGGTCTGTTAAGGGCATCTATTTCAACCATTTTCTGAACCAAAGTTTTTTCCTAGTCAGTAGTCAATATCGTATTTTTTAGTAGTTCGTTGTAATTCATTAACTAATATATAGCTATATATTAGTTTTGTAAATTTTTCCATCGTACGATTTACTAGAAAAATATATATGTTTGGCTTGGAACAGAGGTACCATATCAACCATACAAGGGTTAGAGGTACACACGTGGACAGGAGCGTATCTATAAATTTTAAATGTGGGAGGCTCCAACCGTCTGCGGGCTGAAACTCCAAAAAAAATCAAAATTTGCAGGCTTCGGTCGCAAATGTTTTCTGACAACCCCTTTTAAATATTCAAAACCTTAACATAAATTAGTAGCCCCTGGAAAATAGTTACAAATAAATCTGGAAAAGGATACTTTATATCAAACAATGTAGCAAGGTGAAACACTTGTTATATTTACAATTAATTAAATTTAGTTAGTTATTTTAAAGGTATCTAGTGTAAGCCCTCGGCAAGCCCGGCCCCAAAGGGGCCCGACCCTGAGAAACGTCATCACTAGGCCTCCCCCTTTCTACGGTAATGACAATAGTAATTATTTTAATGTTAACTATATGTTCTTCGAATCTCACTAGTTAGTATAAGCAAGTATAAAATTGTGTGGATGATAATAAAGTATTAGTAGGTGTTACCTCAGTCGTAATAAGATTGTCGCATTCAGGTAGAAATTGAAACACATAGTTGTTAACTTCATTAAGCATCATACCAGCTATTAAATCACTCATGTCTTCGTTTGCCTTATCGCCTAAAATCAGCATTTCATAAAACATAACTCCGATGGCATAAATGTCTGCCATCTTTGTGTACTTTCGTCCTTTCAGCTGAAAAAGATCATAATTATACCGCTACACAGAAACCAAATTAAAAAATTAGACGAAAATTTTAAGTTGGATTACCACTTCAGGACTGAGATATCCAAACGTTCCAACTTTGGAGGTCATAAATGTTGCCAATTCTCTAGAAATCCCGAAATCGCATATTTTAGCCGTCACGAAATTGGATGAGTCTTGTCTTCGTAGTAAAATATTTTCAGGTTTCATATCTCTATGTATAATCTCCTTGTCGTGTAAATATTTTACACCTGATGCAATTTGATACAGAAATATTTTAGCATGTTCCCTTTGCCTCCAGTCTTGTTGAAACCAATGTCGTAGCGATTCGAGGTCACAAAATTCAGTTTCGATGAATACAGCACCCTTTGAGCTTCTGTTTAAGGGGGTCCTGTCGGGATACCTGTAGCGTACTGGAGGATACTCCACCCAAGACTTGAATATCTTGATGACATTAGGATGGTCAAGTTTTCTCAGCAACTTTATTTCATTTATCACCTTACCTTCTTCCTTTCTGAAAAAATTAAATATTACAATTTTTAGACAACTGTAAATATCTTTTCTTCAGAGGTAAATTAAGACACAAATTAAAAGCTACATTTAATTTCCAAATCAAAATTTAAAAATTCTGCAGTATACCAAGCAATTCATCATTTTCATATATAAATGTTCATCAAAAACATTAATGCATTTAAAAAATACTAAATCGGAATGTTCTTATTGTTCTTACTCTCTGAATTCGATCAATTTAACCGCTACTATTCTTTCTTCTACTTCCACATTTAGGAAACGAATTTGTTTGCATTTGTACACAGTACCATATGCTCCGGACCCAATAAAATCTTCTAGATCATAATTGTAAGTAAACTCAGAATTGAAATCATGTACTTCCTTAGACATTTTTTAATTTCGAACTATAAACTGTTTTCACTTTTAAACTGAATCGCAGTAGTTAATAATAAAGGTGTAAACTATTAGCCTTGATTAGGTTTAACAAAACAACAAAATAATCGAACTTTCAATGTATCGTGAATGTTCCAAGTGTTCATTGACTTGTTTTGATAAACCACTATCTATATGAATTCGTACAATGGTACCAGTACCGACATCTAACTGTTCACGGGTCGTACATAAACCTTGAGGACAGCAAACGTGTTGACGGGGAGTAAACAACACCAACTCAAAAAGTTCTCTACGGGAAGGGGTCTGAATGTGAGCTCTGAGTCTGGTGACTTAAATAAGTGTCTAAAAAGGCAGAGTTTCTTCTAAATATACATCCATTATGATATCCTTATAAGTATTGTGGGAATTGGGAAAGCATACCTCCAATATATTGATCGAAGGGCGGCATTAAATTATTTCACTGCCATACAGTAAAGATCAACTTGATACTGTGTGTATTTATGTCTTGTGTGGCAGCGGCAGCGAATTATATCACTGATTGATGTCATCCGCGACACAGACATTTTACTTGCCCTGTGCGTGAGTGCAAATTTCTGAGGCTTCCAACCGAATTATTCGGCACCAAGGGTTCAACTAGGACTTCAATCAATCAACTTTGTAATGGGGGGATTCTAGCCGTGTGGGGCCCAAAAATCGCCAAAATTTGCCGCCTTGGCCGCAAATTTTGTCCAACAACCCCTTTTCCGGAATCTGTGGGGGTAACCACTTTTGAATTAAAATTTTGACGTCGATTTGTATTCTACGGTTGTCTGGTTACGTTTAAGCAACTTATAATGTCATATCCGTATATTGCTTCCTGGATGTGAACATGAAGTTGATATACATTATTCATATTTTGTATTTTTAGTGAATATGGGTCTGACTGTATCAGACACTAACCCAGAAGTCTCCATTCTAAAGAAAATGAAGTGCTATATATTAGATTTTTCTTGCTGAACACCCCTAATGTTGGGAACACGCCCTATGTTGGGAACGATAAAATATTGTGTAATGACGCTGCAATTTATAAAATGAAATAACAGAAATCGTATTTCTGCAATTTCTTTGTGGAACAGTCTACGTGCACATACGTTGACTCGCCAAAAGGGAAATGGGACATGTGCAATCATTGCACTCCATTTTTAGTTATTAAATGCTGAAAGTTCTGAAGCGGTTGAAGGGTCAAAATTAGGATTTTTTGGTTCTCAAGATTTTTGCACGGCCCCTTAATAAACTTTTTGCTCAACAATATTATTCATTTGTGTAAATGTATAAATGTCTATATGATGCATATTATGTTTATCTCAACAGCAAAGACGTAACAAGGAGTATGGCACGGGGAGCTAATGCCCTATCAAAATATTTGAATTTTACGCAAAGTAAGCTATATTATTGTCTTCCCTCTTTAAATGAAAAAAGATATCAAAGATAATTAATTTTCTCCAAAATACCAAAAATTGCAAAACGTTTGTGTTACAGCTGTTTATGTTTCCCTGTATAATTACTAAACTATTAAAGTTTTTTGCTTAGAATCTCTTGCTGTTGAATTTTAATGTATTATTGTATATTAATAAATAACTATATTTATTTCCAAATTCGCTTCATAGCTTGTACCTAATAATTTTACTTATACCAAATATTAAATAAACGTACAGCAATTAGAATTAGAAAATCATTTTTTGTTCACATATCATATATCAATTTCACTAATATCCAACTGGAACTACTTTTTAACCATATTATATTGTACTTGAGGCTACAAGAAATTCAAAATATTGTGTAAATTTGCATTTAGAAAAAAATAGCAATGCCTGTTTATGGCATATTCACTTTGGAAGTGCAATCTTACCCCATATCCCCTAAAAAATCTCAGGTACGCTATTGGTGAATAGGTAAATTATCGCTCCCATGAATCATTTGGTTTAGTCACTATTGGGCATAGTTAGTACATAATATTATGTGCTCATGTTTGAGTATTTCATTTCGAGATTTGTCTTATCACTATCACTATATTATTTGAGATAAAAGTGTCAAAGAGAGAAATATGTTAAAGACATGAACCGATTTGACGTGAAATACTACGTGAAATGTAAATTATTTGCCATTTAGAGTAGTATTTCAACCAATTCATTTAATAAAATACAAATGAATGGAAACACTTTTATAGGTGCGCACCAAACAATGAAAGCACAGTTAAGCTAATTCCTGCAATGTATACTATGCATGTATGTATGCAATAATGTATATATATATATATATATATATATATATATACATATATATATATATATATAGTGTATAATATAATATAATGTAATGTAATAATGTATAATATAGTATATAGTATATATAGTTTAATGTCTGATCAAGCGATTGTTTATCGTTTCACTCTTCCACTCGTTGCATATTAAATAACAGGGTTGACATTTCAAATAACATAAGCATGTCCTGTCCAGGAAAATTTGCAAAAATACAGAAAAGCCCACAGAAATACGTAGTAATATAAAGAATTCCATATACTACCGTAAATAAAAATTAACTGGAAACACTTAATACATAGAAAGGTATACCAACTCTACTTAATACAATGAAATCTTAGGTAACACCTAGAGAATTTTGCATGTTTCAGTTTTATTCCCTATATCAAGTTATTAACGATGCAAAATTCGCTTTGTTACCTACGAAACCTTGGTACTAATATTAACAAACACATACCTTTCTATGTATTAATTGTGTTTATGGTTGGCTCGTTGGCTGGTACATACGGAATGTATAAGCGTACACTTAGACCTTGCATCTGCCTTCCAAGGAACGGTTATAATACCCAGACACGTTGTTAATATAATATTAATAAAATATTTATATACATTTCTAATCTGTTGATTTGAAGGAAATAAAATAAAAATTCATCCCAATAAAAGATAAAAAGTATTCGTATGAAAATACCAAAAATAAACTACATGAAAGAAAAATCTACAAACGAAGTAAATTAAAAAATACATCAGTTAGTAGGTGCAATCCTATGTGAAGTATAGTATGACGGTCAGCTCTGGTGTGGACGCACTCATTTATGTTGTATGTATAATTAATAATTACAAGACAAGCACCTAAATCAAGGTGTAAAGTTATCAATTATCAAAATATAATGACGATTTTGATTATTGCAAGCAACAACTCCGTTGCGGTGACATTCATGAGTATTTAAACTAAAAGAATCAATTCTGACATAAATCTGAGTATTTAAACTAAAACAATCAATTCTAACATAAATCTGAGAAGTCAAGCTAAAAGAATCAATTTTGACAAAAATCTGAGTATTTAAAATAAAAGAATCAATTTTGACAAATCTGAGCATTTAAACTAAAATAATCAATTTTGACATACATCTGAGTTTTTAAAATGAAATAAACAGTTTCGACCAAAAGTACTAAATCTGTTCTATTGGGAGTATATAAACTAAAAGAAACGGGTTCTGTACTATGGGGAGTAGATAAACTCAAAGAAACCGATTCAGTGCGTTTTGGAGTATATAAATTAAACGAACCCGATTCGATACTTTTCGGAGTATATAAAGTTAAAGAAACCGATTCGGTTTTTTTCGGAGTATATTAACTAAAAGAAACCGATTCGGTACTTTTGGGAGTATATAAACTAAAAGTATAAAAACTAAATATACTAAAATCTGAAATAATAAGATTGTGCTTGTGAAACAAACGTTTGTCTAGTTCATTGTATGTTGAGCTTGGGAAACCATTGAAGTCAAACTTGTATCCGTCATGAATGAGTTATGAAAAGTTTTCATAGGGGTTTCTGAAATGGAGTTGAGAAGTAGATTTTCTTGGAAATTGGACTGTGATTTTGCCGGAAAAGAATATAAACCATGGTCAACCAAGAAAAACAACGAAACAATGAAATTTGATGCATTTGACATGTTTTTTTGGAAATTTCCAACAATATCTAGTGTAAGTTCAGATATTCTGGGGGGTGCACGTGCACCCTGTGCACCCCCTGGCTACGCGCCTGCGAACAGTTTATCTTCATTGTACCTTTTCTGCAAACTTTCTTGCTGTATTCGCTTATATGTACATTTTGGGCCTAGTGAAACAAACATCCACGTATTTTTGCGGAGGGAAACTTCGATTGTGGTGTTTAGAATATATACTACATCGTAAACATCCAGATACAAAACTATGTAACTATGTACATTCATCAATATGTGTATGGATGGGTACACATACCTTTACCGCTACAAATTACGTGTATTTTTGTTATTCTTTACTATTTCTCAGTTTTTGCCATTTCAGGTTGTTCGATTTGCCATTGAAGGAGGAAAATAGTTTTATTTGCCACTAAAGTATTTGCCATTTCGGGGGGTTACCTAATTATATTTGACAATTTGTATTTTCCAAAAAGTTGGGCATTACAGTACTCGTCTACTAAATTATAAATTTTTTGATAGTTTTCATTTTAATGTAGATCAAAGTTAATATTTTGCTTCACAGAAATATAAAATATCATATATTTAATTTAATTTGAAATTACTTTTGAATTTACTAATATATGTTGAATTATTTTCTCATCACTGAGTGTGAGTGAATTATTTACCATCCACGATAAGGGCGTAACTACGTATAGCTCACCGGGCTTCAGCTCCCCTCCCCATTACAAATTTTTAGATACATCCCTGAAATGCATCATTTTCATTTTAATATCCTGTAAATTCCCATCAGAGCAAATTCCTGGAAACATGGAACGTTCTTGTCCCTGGCAGTCTAAGAAACTTCGATGACAGAATGAAAGTCTCGATTAATTCAAAGAAATACTGGACAATTTTTAGTTGTTGAAAGAAAGATTACTAGTTTATATGTTTAAGCTAAACCTAAAGCAAGTGCACAAATAAATTGCGCTGTGATTAACTGGGAATTTAGTCGAGGTAAACTAAAGTTCCTTTAAAGGTTGAGATTTTAATAAATTATATGACTCTCGATATTACATATTTTATATTGCTTTTCGATATATGAGCATGGCTACAAAGGCTTGTAAAATATTACAAATTCCCAGAGCCGTAGCCAGGCTGGCACGGCCCTGAGGAATATCGATAATTTTGACAAGGTGCAGCCCTTCGACAATAATAAAATACGAATTTAGGCTTTTACTAATATTTTATGTCAGTTTATGCACATGTAAATGTGTAGTGTAAATGTTTACAATGCCTATACTCTTCGTGCTTTCGATAAAAATTGGCATGTTTCATTTCATTAATTTAGAATTAATTTTATATTATGTTTTACCAGAAGTACCCTACTCGCTCCTGGAAACTTCAAATAAATTAGTAATTATATGATGTAAATGTTTTGCTACTACTGTACGTGAGAAAGTAAATCATTGTTGGTAAACATTACAATAATATTATAGCAAAAGCGACAATTTATAAAAAATATTACGGAAAAGAATCATATACATATTTTGTAAAACATTGCCAGGTACTATTAATGGATATACAATAAAATTATACATTTGAATTAAAAAATCAAAACGTTCCTACAGCTATTTCATTGAATTTCAATCACAATTAGAAACCCATACATGAATTTATGAGATTATTTTGATAGGTACGTGAAAAACAATTAAGGAAAATATTAGGTCTGGGGAATGTTAGGAAATCTATTTTTAAGCTAAACAAGTTAATAAATTAACCTTACAGAATTAAATTTTAGATGTAAAACAAAAGTGGTGATTCAAAATATGCGTCGAGTTTCAAGTGAGGCTAAGCATAGGATCATTCCATGCATTGAGCTTTTAGTTAAATGTATGATTACCCATTCCAGATAACGAAATAATAATTGATCACAGAAAAGTATTAATTATTCACAACGTTACTACAAATTGGAAATCATTTAATTGAATTACACACACACAAGCTATTAACAATAATGTTTATAAAAATGGCTTATCGGTTTAAGAAGAGTCTGAAGAGTACACAAGTAAGAGCTACATTTACAATTTACATTTTGTATCATAACTCGGATACGGAAGTAACTTATTTAATATACTTTTCCATGAATTTTCTATGAAAGTCTGAGCGCAAGCAATCGTTGATGAATCCCTTGTTTTTGTTGCTTTCTTCGGCACGAGCACAGTTTTTGAAAACGACATCTTCGTCCCATCGTCTTTTAATCTGAAACGTAAAATTATTTGCAACTGCATTAATATTTGTAGTATTATTCCAATATTAAATGGAAGAGGTAAATATTTCTTAGAGTTTATACATCTAAATAAATAAATGACGGAGTGTAGTTGTAATATTAATGAATTTGAAAATATTAGAAGTTAAAAGAAGCACACAACTTTGTATTTATGCTTTTAATTTAACTTTATTTTATTTATTTGTACTTAATGTGGCAACTAACCTTCAAATCACTTTTCGAAGCCGCAGCTGTGTAACTAAGCAAAGGGTTACCACTTAAAATATTTTCAGCGCGAATTTTTTCTTCCTCTTGACGTTTTTCAGCCTCCTTTCTGGCTTGGTCAGCTGCTCGTTCGTTTTTAATACGCTGGAGCTCATTCATCAGGGCCAGAGTGTCGTCTTCATCGTCAGATTCCACTTCGGAGTTATCCACATCTGAATCGTCGATTGGGTCGTCTGCGTCTAAATTAGCAGGGTCAATTCGCTGCTTCTTTGCCACTGGTTGATTTAATAAGGCTCTTTGAGCGTCTGATGAATTGGCTTCAACGCGAACTTTGGATCCTTCCTGTGAAATAACAAATAAATACATAAATAGTTGTTAAAATTGATAGTCAACTTTTTCATATTTTATTTTCAACCACCGAGTTAACTAATTCATGTCAAAAAATTGTCAGTGTTGCCCGGTCTAAACAATAATTTGTTGTAGCTGTTTAAACGAATATAGTAATATTTAATTGTAATTCTAAATTCGTATATTGTATGCCTCTAAGAAAACAAACGTGACAAATGTGGAAAGAAGAACTTTTATCTCAACAATAAAATTAAAGTAAAATGTAAAAGGGACTTCCACATTTTGTTGTTGCATTTTTAAGTTGCTGCAAGGTGATTTAGGTATTTTCAATTTTGATCTTCTAAATTCCGTACCAGAGCATTAATTACTGCTCTGAACTTTTAACTGACAGTTTCAAAAGTGTAAAAGATCATGGAAGGCTATTTTTAGACATTTTTTTTTACTTTTTCCAGGCATTTGGTGGGAGCACATGCCCCAGTGCCCCCTGTCTCTCTCGGTACGGCCTTGATCACTGATTAGGTGTATATTTTCAACAGATTACAGATTATTTTGTTCACTGTTAGCTTAATCAATGACTACAGCTGAAAATGACTAGGTGAATACAAAATACAAAAAATCTTTATTTGTCTTTTCCCTCGAACTGTGGAAAGTTTTGTTTGTTACATCAAGTATTTTAAATAACTACTTCAACAAGTCAACCACAACTAACCTTTTCCTTGTCTTTTCTAACTTGACGTTCCCGTTCTTCAAGTTCACGGCGATGATCTTTGCCTTTGTGTTCATCAGTTGTACCTTGTCCTGGTTCACTAATAATGAATAAATTCAAAATTGACAATTAAAAGTAACATTGAGTATTAATGACTTAATAAAAATAACACCACACCTTGTTATATTGTTGGGACCAACAATCTATGGTAAAAATACGTTATGTAAGCATTTTGCTTAATTTTATATTTGTTTTA
>JABASD010004034.1:0-17109 GCA_019776165.1 Pogonognathellus flavescens | reverse complement strand
AATTTCATTATTAATTTCTATTGGCTAACTTCATACGTTAAGGACTGACGTCCGTTAGCAAAGTCCTAATGCTTTTAAATATAGAATCATTAAACATAAATATAACATAACAACCAAATAACAATACATGAAACCAACTAACTTTATATGAACAGTACATACATACAACTAACTTTATAACCCAAAAAATGCTCTAGTATGTAGATGCCATCTACTAGATGGTAGAAGAACTGTTGGAATGACACTACTACCACTACCAGGTTGTAAAGTTTGGCTGTAGATGGTAGAAGACGTACTACGTACTAGGTACATTCTTGCGCACAGATACATAGATACATACATAAATAGATAGACAGACAGACAGACAAACTAAAAACATAAAGTAGCTTTGCTATTTAATAAACCATGGTAAAACGGTATGGAAAAGTGGTGGAACATGGGAAACTTGGGGTACTGTGAGACAAAATTTTCGGGAAATCTGGGGTGATGTTAGACAAATTTTGGAATACTTTGGAATAACTTTTTCCTTGATCATTTTGGATGAATTTTGGTTTTTTATCGGTTGACTTTGGGGTAACCTTGTGACCTCATGTTTTGACACCAAAATATTGTAGCTGAGGTCAAGGGTAAAAACTTTTTCCTTTATCATTTTGGATGAATTTTTGATTGGTTGGCCTTGAGGTGACCTCATGACCCCATGTTTTGACCATATTGTAGCTGAGGTCAAGGGGAACAACTTTGTCCTTTGTCGTTTTTCCCCATGACCTCTACTTCATTGTGAATTTTCGCACACAACTTGTGTGTAGGGTTCGCATGGCCACTGGCTAGTGTCTAACTGGCTATATGGCAAAAATGGTTAAAATTTTGTTGGCCACTGGCCAAAATGGCAGAAACGGCCAAAAATAAAATCGGCTGATATGGACCACTCATGAACCTCGAAATTTAATTTAATAACAAACCACTTTCAAAAGTACGCATTAAAACTTTTGCAAATATATACTTACTTCACTCGAGAAGAATTCCAGTCCATAAAAACGAACGTTTAAATGAAAACAATGCCTTTCATTTACGTTTTATATATTGTAAACGGAAAGTTCAATTTATTTGATGGACTGATGAATAACCAATGTTATGTAATCAATTTGTATTATATAACAGTCAACATATTTATACAAAACGAACTCTGCTTGTGTGTGTACACGGACGGACAGACAGACGGACAGAACAAAACTATGAAGTAGAACTACTTTACAGCTCTTTTACATGGGATTTCCATATCACCATATAATATCACCAAGGTGTTACATGAATCTTGTAGTCCAAGACCCCACCAATAATACCCCGTTGAAAGAAGCACATTATGAAAGAGCATTACTGTAGCTTCAAAAATATACGTCGGGATTAGTAATTTGACTCTCCATTCCAGAGTAATAATCGAATAGCAAGGGAATTGATTGCCAATTGGATTGAAATTGCTCCGATTTCCGTACTCACTCCAACCTAAGTCCGGTTCCGGTTCGGTTTTTAAAATTGAAAGAAAAGTCGGTTTCGGTTCGGGTTATGAATTAAAGGTTTCGGTTCGGTTATTGAAATTTTGATATTTGGACGTCTCTACTAGAAACTACACTTTTTCTGAAATGTTCACATTTTTGAAGAAATTTACATGTTCGTACTTGTATTATTTTCCCGTACCCATCATGTATGCACCATACATTTGAGAGCGGGAATCAGGCCTCATCATTCATGAAGGTGTAAACTATGGTGGGAGCAAAAGTTTGGACCAACACTCTTCCAACTCTCAAATACAGTGTACCTCATGACTTTTTATACAGCGGTGACAATGAAAAATAATTCAGTTGTCATGAATATAATATAATAAGGTTTCTGACAAGTTGATACTTACTCCACTTTAGATATGGGCGACAGTATTTGATGCTTCGTACCACTTTTAAGCATTCAGTACCAAAAAGCTACCCAACATTGAAAAGCTTCCATAAATTTGGAAAAAAAATAATCCGACTTTAATTAGAGATTTGTATTTCAATAAATATATATACACTAGGGAGCAAGGGCGTAACTACGTATGGGCCCACCGGGCTTTGGCCCCCCCCCCTTTTGGCCCCCCCCCCCAAACGGTTCCGGCCCCCAGTACAAATTTCTAGATACGCCCCTGCTAGGGAGAGATGCTTACAGAATCAGCCGAGAGATCATTGAAATCAGTTGTGGGACAGATTTTATTAAGAAACTGATCAGTTGTATTTATTAAGGAAAGTCGGCTTTTCCTCACCTGATGATCACTCGGTTGCTATTGTAAGCATCTTGCACCAGGGCATCTTCAAAAGCCCATAAAGCCCATATTGGGTTGGGTTCGGGTTGGAGAATGAGTTACGTCATCGGGTTTTGGGTTACGGTTGTGTTGAGAAATTGAGGGGTAAGTTGGGTTTGGTTGCAAAATTTCAACCCAAAAAATACTGCAAGATTCATGAGTTAAAATGCATTTTGTCGAAAACCCTGAAATATTTTCCTTCATTTGCAATTTCTGGAGCGACAGTCATAAATATGAATCGGTTTTCACTCTAACTGCCTATTACTTCGCAGAAGAATTGAAGCGTTACATTGAAGAAAAGGGTTCCATTGGGTACCCCTTCAATTGTCAATGCATTGAATTGGCCCCAGCCCCAAATGCATCTAACCTTTTTGTATTTGTGCAAATCTCAAATTGTAGACAGATTATCTTTTACAAATTGTTTGGATGCTGCAAATGTTTAGTAACTTTGCGGTACCAGATGAATTAAAATAGTGCCAAATGCACATTGCTTTATGTAAACACAATCTCAAAATACAGCCAGATTATTTTTTCCAAAATTTTTGGAATCTTTTTAGTGTTGGGTAACTGTTGGGTACTAAATGCATTAAAGTGGTACCAAGCATAAAATACTGTAACCCATACTTGTAGTGGATTTCGCGTATCAACTTAAAAAAATTATATATTTACGACTACTGAATTATTTTTAAGGGCCACCCCCGTATAAAAAGTTGTTATATGAGGCACACTGTGTTTGAGAGTTGAAAGGTTTAAGCGTTGGTCCCAACTTATGTGCCCACAATAATCTCCACCTTCATTGTGAGGTCTGGCGGGAATCCAAACATCGCCAATAAACTCTACTCTATAACTGTATAAGTCAGTATACCAAAATACAGCAGAGTTTCTCGGCAAACTAACCACCACAGTGCAGTGCAATGGCTGGGGCTAAATAGAGTGAAGAAAGCATTACAGTTTGTCATTTGTGGATTGTGACTTTACGTGAAATCTCTCATCATTCGTAACGTGAATTTTCTTTTGTGAAAAAAGTAAAGGTAAGTTAACATTTTAATGTTATTATTAATTTGCATGTTTGCGAAACAAGGAAATTTGTACAAGTTAATGTTAAAAAAATGCCAAAACTTGTATCGATAACATGTTCCACCAAGATAGTGAAAATAGCATTAATCACATTTTAAATGGTGAATGGGTGCAAAAAATTGGTGGCCACAGTTAATCAAAAGTGCAATTTTTATTTTTTTACGTATTCATTTTTCAGTGCATTTCATAGCAAATTATAAATAGAAAATTCCCAGACCGTAACGCGACACAAGCAAGAGCGTATTTAGAATTCACAAATGTCCTGGAGGGGACTCAATACTCAAAGAGGTTTTAGTGGAGGTCGGAGGCAAAAAATTGCAAATTTTGGTTCATAAATAATGGAGCGGAAGCTCCCACTTTGAGTATGTTTTGTGCCCCACCCCTAATATGGGGTGCCGCTAAAAAGGGATATTTATTTTTAAAATTCGCTTTGAAGCAAGAGCTTTAAAATTAGCCTAATGTAATTCCATCTGAATTTTTCTTATGGGCGAAAGATTGAGACGATAAAGGGTTAATCAAGTTTTATTTTAGAATTATTAACATTGTTGATTGTGCCATTTATTTGATTTAATTATCTATTTAACATATATCTGATTCCTGCATGACAGGCCTGGAAAAAATGTTCGAGCGCGAAAACCGGCAATTAAATTCCAAATTATTAAATTAAATTAAATTAAAAATCGCTCGGTTAATGCCTAATGCGCTAATATGCGAAAAACGTACGGCATTGAACGACCGAGCGCCATTGGCTCTAGTTCAGCGACAAGGAATATAATTTCGGATACCCGCATTTTTTCCAGGCCCGCTGCATGACAAGGAGATTGAAACAATTTATCGTTATTATATTATGGAACTGGGTTATCTAAAGTCAACAACGGAGGTGTAGTTTTAAAATAAAATCTTGGCAGATCATTGTAATCGTCTTGACTTTGTAATTATGATTTTGTAAAGCTAGAAGTTTAATTAAATCATTATGCATATCTAAATCTGTAGATACTTATAAACCTTGATTGCTCACACATCTTGATCTGTCAAAGTGGGGTGATTTTAAAGAAAATGGCTAATGACCAAGACCAACCGAGCACTTCGTCGATTTCCCCAACTGAGATCACAAATACTGTTTCCCCTGCCGAAAAAGAGGAACGTTTGAAAACTGCTTTAAACGCTTTGGTTCACGGTAAGCGTCACTTGCTCGTGAAAGATGTCCCGCTAGCAATATCATCTCTCGGTGAAGCCTGTCGACTTTTGACGGAAATTTATGGTCCTTTTGGGGATCAAAATGCTGAGGCGCATTTCTATTATGGAAAGGCCCTTCTAGAACAGTCTCGTTTAGATCTGGCTGTGTTTGAGGGACCGGAGTGCCCAAAAACAGAAAGCGGAGAAGAAGACTCGGAAGAGGAGGACTCGGAAGGGGACGAATCTGAAGATAAAGAAAATGAGGCAGAGAGTTCAACGAACAGACTTGCTGGAAGTGCCGACGTTGAAGGAGTCGAAAATGGGGAAGATGGAGAGGCACATTCGAATGGCATGTCAACATCCACGGCCGAGGAATCGGTGCCAGTTGAGGTGGCTGAAGAAAGTAAAGAGGCTGAAGCTAAAGAAATGGAAATTGACCAAATTGACGATTCACGTACAAAAGCTGAAAATGATTCAACGGACATGGAACAAGTTACATCTGCGGCGGCTGAGGAGGATTTAAATATTCCTAGTCCTGGGGAAGCAAAAGTAAAAGATGCGAGCGATGATCAACCTTCAACAAGTCGAGGACCACAGCTGCCAGATGCAGCGGAAGCTGAAAATGAGGAAGAACTGGGAAACTTACAGCTGGCGTGGGAAGTTTTGGAAGTAGCCAAAGTTGCTTTTCAAAGGAAAATTGATGAGTTGAGAGGGGAAACAATAGAGAGTAAGACTGAAACCGACAAAACTAATCAGATTGAACAGCTGAAAGAATTGGAAAAAAGATTGGCGGACACTCACTTGCTGCTTGGGGAAGTTGCTACCGAATCGGAAATGTACGGTGAGGCTGTCCAAGAATTTCAAACCGGATTGCGTCTTCTGACGGTAATCGAAGAACCCGACAGCCGTGAAATAGCGCAATACTATTTCCAAATTGGATTGGCTTATGCTTTTGGCAAAAGCTTTGGAGATGCTATTTCAAGTTTCAAGAGGTCCGTGGAAATAATTGAACAGCGTGTGTTGAATTTAAGTGAACAGGTTAGAAGAGAAGAATCTGAAGTGAAGGGAAGCAAAGAAGAGACAAATGAAGCAAATGAAGAATCCGGTTTGTCGGCAGTCAAAAGAGAAATCGACGAACTGAAGGCTCTTCTGCCAGAACTCCAAGAAAAAATCAGCGACACAATTGACGCTGAAAATGAAAATAAGAAGGCAAAAGAAGAAGAATCTAAAGAGCAAGAAATAATTATGCGAAACAGCCCAGTTAAGAATCCGAACCCACCCGTGGCAAATGACATCTCCCATCTTGTTAAAAAGCGAAAGAAAGTGGACGAGGGACCAGAATCCGAACCACCCACTAAACGAATTTGCAATTTATTCGCTCAACAGAATGATGTTTCCTCATCCAGCTCAGCAGCTAATGGAGGCAAAGATGTGTCTGTCGAATAATCTTACTTAAGGTAAACTTTCTTTTTCAGCTCCTTCTATATAAATATAATATAATGCTACAGTACTAAAGTACGAACAGTACACACAAGTTACTAAGATCGAACGACGACTTTTACGAATGATTATCCAGTCTGTCTGGTTGTGAGAGCGGACAAAATTCTTACATGTTCGGTCTTACTAAAATCCTATCCATCCTATCTTGAGGTTAGGTTTATTTCACATTAAATCGCACTCGGCGTTTGGCTTGTGCGTTGTGAATTATAAATTAAGATGTCATGTGTAATTTGCATGTAATTGATTACATTTTACTCTGCAATCGACAGATTATAATTGTTGTTTGTTATTGATTACATATTACATTTCCATCATTTTTCTTCAGTTCACAAATTAAATTGTATTTTTAACTGTAGAATCTGATTACATGCAATTAAGATTACATAATCTACTGTACCCTTAATAAATGCCCAATGCCAAAAAATTAATCTTTTGCCTTTTATTTCAGATCTCAAGTGTTCAAAGCAACTTCTGCGAAGCCCATTACACCGAAACCAACCAACTATTTTCAAGCTCCAAAAATATTTCACTTCACGCTCGTGTCAACGTTAAACAACTTTTACTACGTTGAAATGTTTTTCGGAGGATTCGTATTCTGATTCTCTTTAAAATAGTGTAATAATGTTGTCTCTGCTTGTTGATTGACATGTCGGACTGTAACTAATAACTGGTGATATGAAATGAATGTCTGCGTAATTAGAAATAATTAGTTATTAAATTACTGTTTTCAACATAGGTATTACAGTGTCTGAAAGGAAACCCAGAATCACAATGGAAAATTGACAGTTTGATTTTAGTTTTTCAAGTTTTCTTTCAAAATTCCAACCTTTGAGTAATAAGGTTTATGTACAAACATTTGAGGTTTTTTACAATTAATTACATTAGCAGCTAAGATTTCCTCGATGAAAGTTTACATCATTAGTGGAAGCATTAAAAACCTGTCACTATGATTTTACTAATGCAATTTGATATTTTTGATGTATGCACTATTTAATAATCATCCGTTTTTCATTTTTGTCATAAAAATAATTCTTCAAATTAGCAACAATTGTTCATTGTAAGAGTGGCACACTCGCAGCTTGAAATACTCCTCCATGCTCCAACCAATATAATATAAATATAAACCAATGTGTGAGCCCGTCAGATGCTTTTGTCTCCCAATATGATTTTTAATCCTTTCAATATATCAATCCTCTTAAATGATTTGACAGTACGAATTTGCACATAGAAATGGAAGTCACATTTGTCAAGATTATTGCTGCATGCTAACAGTTTGTTGTTACATCTATATCTTTGTAATAATCATTTTTAAGTAAGAGTGGGGGAGGGGATGAGTATTGTTTGCTTAGAATACAACATGAAAACGTGGTTGTATTGAATGAATTATTTCCTTTTACACAATAAACATCAGTAAACGTTAATTGACAACCGGTGGTTTTGCTCCAATATTTATTACTCTACTCACAATCAGTGCTATACGCAATTAATTCTAGATATTTAGAATTAGAAGTTACTCGTTAGTTATTTATTGCATATTTCTGAGTTCAACATCCTTGTGCAACAAAAACATGATTCCTTTCTCTTTGTAGTTGACTTGACACTGTTTGCTGCTCATCTTCAATTCGGTGGCTAATTCAAAAATGGATTCAGAACGAGGAACTACGAATGGAGCAGAAATTGGAAGTTTGAAAAATGATACGGGCAATAAGGCTGGTGGTTCGGGTGACGATAAGAAGATTGGGGGAGATGAAGACCGAGCATTTTACCTGGATGCTGCAAAGTATTGGTCGCAAATAGAACCTACCACAAATGGAATGCTTGGTGGTCTTGGCTATTTAAATAACATCGACATCAAAGACTCGGAGAGATTTCTTAAGACTTTGGCAAAAGTAATCACAACATAACATGAACTAGTTCCACCATTATCCATGTCCATCCATGTTATCAATTACGTTATTTTAGCATCGTACAGTGCAAGATATTCAAAAGACTTTGACCTTCCTTCCAAATGTAATCTTATCAAAGTACATTCCCTAGACCAGTACAGCACTCTGAACCCGACCCCAGCTGTACTGTAAACTGCAACAGCTATTTGGTTGTCATTTATCATTCCCTGGCATCCCTGGTTGTCAACAATGTCGAACTTCTTTAGGGAAAGCATTGCTAACGCAAAACTTACTATTAGTGGACATCCCTTCATCTCTCTCATCTTCCCACTGGCATCAAAAGAGCATTTACACTAGTCTATAGTGAAAACACTCATAGCTTCTACCCCGTCATTTACGCATACTTTGTAAGTATTAAAAGACTGAATTAGAAGCCCCCAAAAAACTTAAGCTTAGAACCGTTATTTAATAAAAATGGCAAATATTTAGGGATTTCGAGCTTAATACACAGAAGTTCCCACATTTTGGCAAGTTTCATAGAAAAACCAAATATTTAGAGTTTTTGGACATTTTCTGTAGGAGTAGCGCTTTCATCATAATTTTACCGGACTCATGATAACTTGAAAAATTGATTTTCATCGAAAAAGATAATGAATTGATTCAGCTGGAAAAATTAAATTGTACCTAACTAATTACACTTTTGTTTGCATCTTCAGTTAAATGACGCTCCAGGGAACGGTTATGCATTGGACTGTGGGTCTGGAATCGGTCGGATATCTAAAAATCTGCTGCATCGTTTCTTTGCCAATGTTGACCTGGTGGATCAAGATCCAAAATTTATTGAAGAAGCTTCAAAAAATCTGGCAGGAAATGATAAAATTGGAAAATTGATGTGCTGTGGTGAGATTTGAATTTATAATTGAAATATCAGGCGATGTCCTAATCCTAAATAATATTTTATAAGTATACACGGCACAGAGTCTATGCCTTTAAGAGAATCAGTTTGGACTGTGGGTGTGCATTATTCACATTATAGTTCCATTTCAACTTCGAATTTCCCAAAAGCTTCCCATCTCAATTTTTTGTTATTTTTTTGTTGGACAAAACTACCGACAAAAATACTTTCGGTGATTTTCTTATTTTTTTAATCCTTTCGCGGTGCGATTTAACAAAAAAATTAAGAACCAAATCCTAAGCCAAGAACAATTGGACACTTTGATTGTTCAGGACAGAAAGTCAGACTGGTCCTCATTTTTGAGTTTGAGGACGAAAGCTTGTAGGGAAAATCTTTTAGTTTGCTATCTCCTCGACAATCTCAAGGAAGGAGCAGTAGCATCGAAATGGCCGTTTATACTGTTTGTTGTTTTTGAAGATCGCGAGTCAGGGGCCCTGATGGCATACACAATATAATATACTCCCCCCCCCCAACTGGTTACGCTCTATGTGGTTAGGTTAAGATAGGAGGGCGGGGTTACGAAAGGAGGTCCTCTAATGTAAACCTAAAAATGTTAATTCATATAGGGCTGCAAAAATTCGTACCGGAATTTAAAAAATATGATGTCATATGGATTCAGTGGGTTTTATCCTATTTGACTGATGAGGATTTGATCGACCTAATTCATCGATGTTGGTAAGTATTTTTCTTGTCTGTCCTTACTGGTTTATATCATTCGTTTGTTTTCTTAAATTCGCAGTAATGTTTTAAGTTAACTTGAAAGGAAAATTATTGTTATTGAACCATGTTATAGTCGTGCGTTGCGATTGAATGGAGTAATGGTGATTAAAGAGAACTGTACTGGAAGCAACACTCCAGAAAACGATTCGGAGGATTCGTCAGTGACTCGGGGATTCTCAGGATTCATGGAAATTTTTGCAAAGGCAAATGTAAAAATTATTAAGTACGTCAAACAGAAAAACTTTCCTAAGGAACTGTATCCAGTGTGGATGTTTGCTATCAGACCCCAATCCTATGATTAGAATCCCCAATCCGATGATTATAAATAATAATAATAATCAACGCCAAACGGACACAAATAAATTGATAAGTCTCAAACAAAATAAGACACCACCGAATAAATGCAATTTCTTACAACTTCGCAGTTTATTGTTTATTTAACGGTATGCATTTGTCCCATTTTAACAAAAAAGTTAATTATTATGCCTTCACAGCGTAAATTCTGGGTGGGAAGGATCTCAACTTTTTAAGTTGTTTGGGTGCCTTGAGGTTCTTCTCATGTTTGGTGAGTTCACGTCTCTTTGCGCGGGTCTTCTTTGGTCGGAGGTCCAAAGGCTTCTGCTTCTTGTTCTGTTTGAAAGCACACAGATGTTACAATTAAAATATTTTACATGAGATGAGCATAGCATCACAATTAGTCCTTTAGTTCTAGCAATAGTTAGTCAAGTAGCAGTAAGCAGTTGAAAGTAAAATCTCTTTACCTTGTACAATTTTCTCAAATTATCCTTTTGCTTCTGGTGCATAACGATATAAACACGAGCGATAGCCTTTCTCACCACTCGGCTGAAATAAAATGTCATCAAATATTAATTGGAAGGAAAGGAACAAAAATAGACACTGAACTCAATACCGCACTCAATATTCGGGATTATATTTAGGGGTGGAAAACTGGCAAAGGGGTAACAACTATTAGCAGGACTTTTTTTGGAAAATATAAAGGGGCAATTCCCTGCTGCTAAACGGCCATGGCTTGACAAAATGAAAATTGATTTTACGTCTTATATTAACTCGGGTAATAATAAACATAAGATGTCGTCCAAAAAACCGACTTTTTACACCCACTCTCCTTTGATCGTCCAACTTGGCTTTTTTGTGTACACCTTTCAGAAGATTCAAACTGGGTACGCTAAGACTACTTTCTTCCAGTGGGCGGATGGAGGTGATAAGGTAACAACGCATACAGTGAACAGTCAGACAGGAATTTGACAGGAAATCGTAAGACATAAATACTAAATACCTCTCAAGTTCGGTCTGTATTTATTCGTTGATGTATTGACTTGACAGAATAAATAAAACTCATGGCCTTACAGTCCCTCTCTACAAACTAGAATCTCAAGTGTGGGTGTTGGGAGGGATTGTTTTAGTCAAATGAATATGCTGCTCTTTTAAATCCCCCTAGGGTGCTCCGAGCGCCCGACAAAAGCCCCGAATTTCCGACAAAACCCCCTAAAAATCACCATCCGGGCGCGCGACGCATCGCCCTTCTGGGGCGCTGAAACAGAATTCTCCTGTCCATACTATCCCACCGGACTACACCTAGAGGGGGGTCAATTTCGGCTAATAAAATACAACCCTCAGAGAGTCAATACAATACCCTGGCCAGCCGACAATCGATTATTGTTATTGTGTTTTTGCAAAAAGTATGAATTAATATATCATATTAGGCAAAAATATGGGGAAAAAACTGAATTTACATCTTGGAGAGTTTTGAAGCGGCTCCTCCGGTGACTTTTGCGACCCGGAGACCCTGCAGCTCACCCTTAAGGTCATCTAACTGCTTTACGAGCTCCTCTTTCTTTTTAGTTCTTAACTCCGAACACTTCACTTTCACCTGGAACACAAAAACAATTAGTGTGTTCAGCTGTTTGATATTGTGCTAATTATTGTCAAATATCAATGATTCTACAGAATTTAATTAGAAAAGCGAACGTATCAATAGCATCCATCAATCATGAATAGTACCAATTAATATCCACTATCCAGCAACATTCTGGTTCAATCAAATCCTTCAACTTATATAAGGTTACTTTTAAAATAATGTACATATTGAATCCCAATCGAAATTAAGTTTTATATGATTGACAGGCAATGGACAATATAGTAATAGTTACAAAATCTTACCATTTTGATGAAGAAAACGTGCTAAAATTGGGCCTTTTTGATACAAACGCGAAGCAGATTACACTGAAACTGACACTCGGCTATTTGCGGAACGAAGGAACCTGAATCTGCAGATCAAGCACACTGCCACGATTTCATCAAATGCCGCGCTATCAACATTTTGTTGGCGCACGTTTTCATACTTCACTACAAGAGAGCGCCTACTGCTTTGAAAATACACGACGTATCAAATCATCAAGGCGTTCGCTCATAAATACCAAAATAGTCAAAATACCTATCAGTCCACTAACGCCAACTACGGCATAACACCAACTACGACCAACAACGCGAATAACACAAATTCGAATATAATTCCATCAATTATTATCAAAGGGTGGATAGGCACAGGCAGGATTTTCATTTTCTGAAATAACGTGTGTACCAAAATAACGGGCTAATAGGAATTAATAAAGTATGAGTGCTGTATGAAACTACTGCTTTTAACACACGAGTGGGCATAACTATGGTTACTAATGATCCGCTTTTTTATTGTTATTTATTACTTTTTACATGCAAAGGCATGCCCACTCATGTATTACAAGCAGTTAGTAGCTTCATACAGCATTCATACTGCACATTAGTGAGACCTACTACTAGGAATTAATATATGAGTGAGCAGTGAGCATCAAATATAAAGTGTAGTATATTTTGTCACTGTTTTTAGCTGAAAGACTCGATTTTACATGTATCTGTTGGCTTTGCACTTGCCTCACTCTATTTCCTGATATTGGCTATCAGAGCGATTAAGTATTGCCTGATCAAACGACACACCCATTAACTAAGGTCGGCAATAGTTAGGTAAACTGATGTTATTTAGAAATAGATTTTAAAACTAGGGGGGATAAAATTTCCACTCATATATTCCATTCTCGTCAATTCAAAAATCAGCGATTATTTTTTTCAGTCAAAATCCGAATCTTTAAAATCTTAGCTTCGGTTCGGTTATGTTTTTAATATTTAAAAAAATAGTCGGTTACTGTTAGGGTTTTGAGTTAAATTTAAAGGTTCAAGTTTCGGTTAAGTTATTGAAATTTTAAGATTTGTACGTCTCTAGTAGCTTGCTAAGCAATTATAATAATATTATGAAAGCATACCTTCCTACATACAAAGCTTAGTCAAAATATTGGATCATTTACCCCAAATAAAAGAGAATATTCCTGGAACCTGGTGGCAAGGACATACCGAGAGGGGGCACTATGTGCACGTGCCCCCCACCCCAAATTCCGAGAAAAAGGCCAAAAATGTCTAAAAAATAGTAAAAAATCGCCGAAATTTTCGCGCTATGAGCGAATTTAGTGTACTTACGGCTTATTTTAACCTAGATTTGCTATAATTTTTCGCGCTACGCGAGAATATGAGACTATTTTTCACTTAATGTATTGTGTGCCCCCACCAAATAGAAATCCTGGGTATGCCCTTGCCTGGTGGGTATTATTTCCATCACCAATGAGCAAATGATATATAACCTAAAATTTAATAAGTTTTAAGTAAACGTGCAATACTTTTCAAAAACTTACAAAATAGGACAAAATGGTTTGTACGTAAATGCTTAAAATACAAAAGAGGACGAAATAATCCTAGTATTAGCATCGGGCACCGAATCATTGAAAATAGGACAAACCATTTTTAGTCTTCTAATGGCTTGATTCGTGCAGTTGCAGATCCTTGTTATGAAACATCTAATAAGGCTCTCCAAAGAGTTAGAATATCCCACCTATCCGCGGTTTGATTTTTATTATCACTGTATTTGTACAGTACAAGTACAGTCACATCAAATCTTAAAGTCGAGTTCGAGATCGAACTGTCACAAAGTCACACTTATTGTTTATGTACAATTAAAATCACAAAACGGGGTGGGTCATCTCATCTATTCTCTTTTTTTCATAATATCGAGGGTTGAACGTTGCGATTATTTTAATAACTGTGTAAATATGTTGTAATTTATTTAATATCTTATTTATTTAATGTTTTGTTTATTTATTTTTTAGATTACAGATTATAATAGAATTCGGCCAAGAGATTTTACTACCAACGTGTCAACCAATTTAATTATAAATTATCTCGAACAACAGGTAAATACAGATTGCTTAACTATCAATGACCCTTTAGATTTAGACGGAATAGAATTCCCGTCGCAATCACAAACCGTTACATCTGATGTTACAAGTCTGTAATTGTAACATCTTATGTACATACATTCAAATAAATGATTTTTCATTTACTAAACATCGAAAATCAGTTTATGTGTATGTGATTGTTTTAAAAGCATGTTGCATGCCTTTAAATATTTTTGAATTCTTTATTGATCATATTTATTTATTTATTTATTTGTATTTGTACCTTTGCATCGCTAAACAAATTAATTTTCAACTAAAGCGTACTTCTCACTACTTCGCTGTTGTTGAATATTTTGAAAAACAGATAGAATGGCTAAGAACACACGAAGTGCCGCTTTCAGAAAAATAGATGTGGATGAGTACAACGAAGACAATTACAGAGAAGAAGATGCTAATGAATTGCACTCTCCGACCACCGGACCGGATGAAAAAGAAATCACCCAACTGCTTAATCAAGGAAAGGGGGTTGAAGCGTTGAAAAATTGTCTACGAAATTCGCCTCTGGGCTCAAAGTCTCAACAAGTCAAGGTAATCAATTTTAATAAATTGGATTGCTCATGTAGGTAACAATATGTTAATCATACAATTAAATAATAATGACTACAGTTTATATTTATTTCATCATTGAATTAAAACATCATCTAGAATGTTGTCAAAACCCAAAATATTTAAAACAATGGAGAAGTATGGATGTGCTCATGTAAGGTGTGAATTTGGTTGTGATAATTGTAGGATAGTGCCATGAGTATCACTCTTCGTGTGTTGATGTCCATCAAGTCTTCTCAAATCGAAGAAGCAGTGCAGTCATTACAACCGGATCAGGTAGACACGCTGATGAAATATATCTATCGTGGATTTGAAGCCCCTTCCGAAGGTTCTAGTGCTCACCTCCTTTCTTGGCACGAAAAAACATTTTCCAGTGGAGGAATAGGATGCATTACCAGAGTTCTCACCGACCGGAAAAGAGTTTGAATTCATGAATGTGTCAATGGTGTCAAGTATGTTTGTGTCAGCGTACTACAGTGAATTCCTATCCAAAGTTTATCGCGTTGATTAAATTATTTTGAGTTAGTCTCAAAGTTTCCTCAAGTGTTTTAGCTAACGCTTAAAATAGTTGTCTCTGGTCTCACGGCTGTCTCGTTTAATTCTCATGGACACACCTACGACTGACGACTACGAGTGTAGCTGTAGCTAAAACACTTGAGATGCCTTGGTTAGTCTGCATTGTTTCTTTCAGCCTATGTCCTATGAATTTATAATAATATTATAATGTTATGGACTTTATTTCTACTTACTCACAGAGGTCAACTCCTACTGGCGAATAATTATAATTGCGCACTGAAGAGTTTATTGCATTTTTCAATAGCACGTTTATTAAATCTTATGTGTATAAGGTAATAAAAAATGCTAATTCAGCGTTTAAAATGTAAGACTATGATATAAAATGGAAACGAATTTTAAGTACACATTAAACTACACAAAGTCTTCCTTTTACACTCATTCACTGATTATTGAACTATTTAATTGTACTATTTGCTATAAAGTAAAATTGTACTCATCGTCGTAAATGAAACTATTTTCCATTAAAAACTTCTGGTGCACTTCTACTACTTAAGAAACACCATGACATGACCGCTGTTCTGTGATTCCGTCGACAAGTAACGGCTATTAGCATATGTACTGGCCTCCTTTGTTTGACACAGTATGAAAAAATTGTGATAACTTCTGGAATGATAACTAAACAGGGTTTTTCACGAATGGAATTAAAATTTGTCAGTCTTGTGTCTCGGAAATAATCTCAATTCCAACTTTCCCCTTTTTTAATGACATAAATCATGCTCCATGCAGAAAAAACCATAAATACCCCAATGCATTCAACTCTCCGATTTCTCCAGTCCTTTCTGAGTCTGGTAAGTGGTATGTCTTCCACAATAGAAGCCCACACACGTTTGATCAATGCGGGCTTTGCCCACACACGGTCGGTCTGATGATCTGATGAAACTGATGATTCGGTCTTCGAATTATATTGGTAAACATTCTTGTCCGATGGAACAACATGCATAAAATCCCATTCATCCCATAATTTTAAATATTCCACGAATCGCAAGCGATCTGGACTGTTTTTTTCTGTTTTCTTTGGTTTGCGGATTTCATGAAACGAGCCTAACGAGCGCAGGCCAAGGTGCTTACGGTAATTATCAATCGTTTGCGACGTGACGGAACGACTATTTTTAACATGCATATCATTAGATTAGCAACGCAGGAGCGGACTCTCGAAACGTTCATCTTGTGACTGGGGAAAATTCTTCCCGATTTCCCGGGACCGTTTAAAATAAAACCCTATAAACCAATACCAATTTTGCTTTTATACTTAACGGTGGGTACTGATAGAAATCACAAATTCAGCCTCATTGAATGCATTGTAAAAAAGGAATCCGAAACAATAGAAAAGCCTAAAAATCAAGGGTTTCTCTTTGCAGATATAACTATAATTTTGATGATTCAATGATATCTCTGGACTGGAAAGTCGAATTGAAAATTCGAAAACGTCGTCTGTAAAAGTGCGACATACGGCGTGATATCACTTACCGTACCTTAACATTCAGTGTTTAAATAATCGACAATTTCGACCCTCATTTGCCCCAGAATCAGAATAATGCGAAAAATTTCGCTCCCTTCCCGGGAAAATGTTTGTACTCTTGATCCCGGGATGAGAAGCCCTTCCTACACCGAAACCATTGGTGCCGAGGTCCGGTACTTTTGTAGGCCCAGCTAAGGAGTTAGTTTTGCGTCCGAGATGACTTTAATTATGTATTCTCCTGCAAGCAATGCTAATGCAAGAGGTAATGCCATTCTTAAAACTTGTGCACCATAATTTTTGTTCCAGGTCCGTGTGACCGACTCATGCAAGATTTTAGACTTGGGAAAGGGCTCGATTTTTCGAACCCGACCCGAACCCGACCCGAACCCGACCCGAACCCGTTTCAGAAGAAAAAAAATATAACCCCACCCGAACCCGACCCGAAAAATGTGAAACCCGAGCCCGACCCGAACCCGTTTTAATGGGAAAATAATAACCCGACCCGAACCCGTTTTAAAGGATTGACATTCTCACATTGCCCCTTCCCACTA
>JABASD010004033.1:0-17110 GCA_019776165.1 Pogonognathellus flavescens | reverse complement strand
TGTTGTTTGCACTAACAAATGAAGGCATCCCCCGTCTGGGGTAATGGGTGCGTGTGGAACACGGGCCGTCCTCTAGTTGTATATAGCATAGTACCAGCTTTACACAATATATATAGGTGCCATTTGTGCAATATACTTTATTACAATTTAAATTACAGTCTTCATCATTATAGGTAAGTAGTATAAATACACGTAATGAGAAAACGTAACTACTTCCTTTCGTCTAAGGAATTGAAATGTTGAGATGAGACAGCAGTAGATATGGTAAAGCTGTGTTCTCACAGCTATATCATATCTAAGACAGCAGAAAGATTTTAAATAATATTATGTATGTAATGGACATACAAGATACAAGTACTTATAAAAATACAAGATGTTGCATGTTGAGTTGCCTGAGATTTTAGCGAATCCTTCCTGCTGTTATTTGCATTATTCATTTCATATCGCATTCATTAGCAGAGATTTTTATCAGTTGTTGTAGATGTGGTAGAGTAGATTAGACATTAGGCAATCTTGTCTAAAAATACAAAAATTATATTATTCTCTGAACTCTTCTTCAAGTTGTTCTCTTCTAGAGAATTTATTTGAGAATTGAGACTTGACTACTGGTAGGGCATAACAGACACAACGTACAAACAGAAGATAAGAGAATGAGAGTACGTGTATTTGCATAGCTTTCGTGTCGTATCGTGTATTATGCTTATGTGCACATAAAGCTGAGGTCTGTACTGCGTCCTCCGCCTTGGGAGGATATTTCCACGGCAGATCAGAGGCTGTGTAAAAATCCACTGTGCCGCCCACGAAACGCTTTTTAGAAAATATAAATAGTTAGTTGGTGAAAGGAAGGAGCTGTCACATGCTTCAGCCACAATTTTAAGCCGCTGCTCTTTTGTTATGTTGTACTTGAAGTCTTCTTCCAGTTTTTGTTTCACTCATTTCATCTTTTGCGTCTAGTGCAAGTACATGCAGCTCTGTATTCAACTTTCTCGTTCGTTAACTTTATAACCAAACTGCTGCTGCTGGATTACAAAACATTAAAAAATCACGTAATAATTATGTGTAGTTACGTTTATAAATACTTAATTAAATTTTGGTGCAAATAGTTAATAGATTCTACTATTTACATTGGTCTTAACAATCTATACACTGCACTGCTCAGAAAAAGCAGGTTACAACAGTTACAGTTTATTTACTTACGACTTCACCGTCTTGTTTTAGAGTACCAGCCAGATCAATGTTTTGATGAATGTGTCAGTATGTTTTGTTTTGTGTTGTGCTTGTGATCTCTGTTAGTGTGAGTACTCAACGTCCCATTTTTGTGTCCGTCTTTAGCTAAAGCAAAAAAGCAAATTACTTTACCTTTCAGGTGTCGGTTTTCAAAATATGTGTGGTACGTTGTTCAATAATTTGTATTATTATTTTTGTTCTGAGACATTTCCACTCTCGACTCATCTCGACTCTTGCATGCTAATATATTAAATAAAACGACATCTTTTTGTGACTCAAGGGTTATAATGATCAACACAACTTTTATTTCTTTCTAGCTTTTGAATACTCTCTGTACTCTGTAGTCAAACAATATAAACATACGTAGTGTACTTACAACGCACCATGTGTTATTTTAGTCTTCGCTAAACTATGAACTAGTCTTCTTCAGGAATGTGATTTAGTACACATAATATTAATATTTGTAACTTTAACTTAATTAACTACCCGGTAAAACTTACCCCACCTCTTCTGCAGTCTGTACTCACTTCCAGTCAGAAGATTTTGACAGTTGAGGTGTTTTGCTATATGTATAACGAATAGACGCATTAAGGTATTACTTAATAATCCATATGTGTGTTGTTGTTTGTATAGAATCCTAAAGTCGTATAAAGAAAAAATGTGGAAGAAGAAGGAGAATGAGATGGAGAAAAATCGCATTCAAAAACATCTTTATCAAAATAATCTTGCAGCCAGGATACGTGGGTCAGACATATCAACATCATCAACCCAAAAGTCCACTGGACTGACAACAACTACCACTAAAAAATATGCCAGCCACATCATCTATTCGGAAGGGGCAGCTCCTATGACTGAATTTTTCAGTCCAGTGGGAGGGAAATCTTTGCAAAACCACATCGCCACAGATAACCACTCAGTCCATTCACAGAATTCACACGTTTCAAATCAATCAGGCAGCCATATTCTGAGATCCTCGAAGGAAAACTTTAGAGGATACCGAACAAAAACTGAAAATAGTAATAATCATAGAGAAAGCAGTTACAACAGGGATCTTGGTGGTGGAGACGGTACGGCAATTGTAGATGACGATGAAGATGACTTTCTTCACAGAAAAGTGAATTATAGAAGCAGATACACAAGTGATGGCTTTGAAGCCGAAATTTACCAACAATTGCCTCTTTATCGAAAAATATACCGTTTCTGCTCGAATGTTCTCAGCAAATTTGCCTGGTATATGTATACTTTTATCTCGTATGTGCTAGTGGTCGAAAAATGGTTGCTGAATAGACGTTCCGTGTCTTACGCTGATAGTCCTCAATACAACAAATACACCGGTTATGCATCGTATGAATCAAATGAAGGACTTTCTTCCAAGCTAAAGCATTTTTTCTTCGACGTAAAGAAAAAGGTGTCTCGTCGAAACATCGATGAAAGCGAGACCATAAGACGTAGAACGACACACGTGGATACGAACAACACTGAAAACAATTCGAGGCACATCTCTAATTTCAATACTATCAATACCTCTAATTCGCAAAACAACCAGAACCATTTGACTGACGCAGAATATAATGCAAGTTCTTGGAATCGTCGACGTTCACTTTGCTGGGGCTTTTTAAAAATCTGTGCAGCCTTACTATTATTGGCTTTCCTCGGATATGTGGGTATGTACAATTTTCCATCAATTCTTCCAGTATTTTCTAGTATAAACTTCGAAAGCATGTCTAAGATTTTTGAGAGATAAGTACGAAGGGGTAGGTAGTAAGTAGTAGGTAATAAACTTCAATTTATCGACGTATTTTTTTAAAAATGCACTGGAGTGGCTTCAAACACTTTTTCCCCGTTTGCAATTGTATACTTAAATGGATAGTTATCTATTATCTTATTACCTATATCATTCAAGCTAGATCAGCAAATGAATAGAAATAACTTGTCTCAAACTTAAGTACTAGTGACTGACATGCTTCCAAACCGCGCTTCGAGAGCAAAGCCAAAGGAGTTTATTTTACTTTGCCTTTACAGGATTCATGTGGCTTACATCAGACATACAAAACTGGAAAACTTCCGTGCGCTGTTTTCGTAGTTGCCTAACACAAACATCATCAGATTGTTCCACTTGCACCGACATTTTCGATTAAATGTGAACCCTGACCCTGACCGTTAGAACTATAAACCAGTACATAATATATATCATACTATGACATCAACACTGTTTTACGTTGTTAAGTTCTCCATTATAATTTAAGCAATTTATTAATTTGAAGTGCTTGAACTGTTAAACCTAGTTATAAATTAACGTGAAATGAATAACAATAACGGAGATCGTAGTTGAATGAATTTATTGAGATAATTAAAGTTATAATGAATTAATAAGTAGAGATGAGATGGTTGAAAGCTAAAATAAATAAGGAAAGGTTTACCCAAAGCGTATTTACATTAAGATTACGGTAAAAAAGTTAACCATGGTTGTGATGATGTGAATCAGTTGTGAACTAATTGTACTGCTGTTTAGAATTTTGAATGATTTTGATTTTACGTTTTACAAGATTAAATAATAATAATTAATATTAATGATTGTTCAAGTTCTTGAACCCCGTGTGGTGTATGTGTAAGTATTATTACTATTACCAAATATTGATTAGTGGATAATTATTAATTAATTATCGAATGTTACTCATTACTCACATATTACGTTATAATAAGCTTCAATTTTTAATTTCGTAATATTTACAAACTGTATTGCAATGAATTAAGAGGAAGAGTTTTAAGGTTTTCCATTTACAAATTAACATGATATAATTTTTAGAGTTTGTATTAGTTTATGTCAATATCATTTGGCCAAAAAATATTGTAATTCTGTAATTGTAACATTTATTTATTTAATTAGTCAAAATTTAGATACTTAGCTAGACTAGAACTATTGCGTATAAGTCCTTAAGCGTATAGCAATGAATGAGTTATGTAATTAATATGTAATAGGCATTTGAAAATAACTAGTAACTAGAGAGCTTTATTATCTGTGTATTGCGATAATGGTACGAAAACTAACTTAAAACCTTTTAATTTAGTAAATTGGATTTTACTTTGTTAACAAATGCTTAACACTCTTTATGCTGTCGTAAGCGAACTTATCTACTTAAATATCTTGTTAGGAATCGTTTTTAGCTCGAAATGGCCGTTGCCGTTATAGTGCATAGTTAATTAATTAATATGTTTAGTTTAGATGATTGATGAATCAGGCGATACAATTGTTGTAATTGTGTCAATTACAAGATTGTACCTCATTCATGAGAGGTAAAATGAGAGAAGGAATATATATGAAATATTAAAGTGTATTCTTATGATTGACATTTTTGAGTCTTTAGAGGATTCTTTTGAAAGCCGAAAGGTTTGACTGTACGAATGGCATAGAATGCTGTGTTGACTCTTGTGTTCAGATTTTAGTCGATTGGAAATTATAGAAATGTTAATGTCCAAAACGCGAATTATGTTTACCAAACCTTAAAATAGTCTAAGTATCCGCATTTACAATTATGTAAAACTTTCCTTGCGTACATTGCAATTTTTACTACTTAAGAACTTAAAATCGTGTTGATTTAAACCATAGATAGTCTGTAGACACTATAACATATTATAATATATAATAATGCAATTATAGTTATAGTTATATAATTACAGTTATAACAGTTATATAATATAAATATAATAGTTATACTAGTTGAGAAAACTGAGAAAAGAGACATTTACATCTAAGGTAGTCACATTACACTGCACTCTGCCATAAACTCATTTTTGTGGTGTGGGTAAGATAAGCCAAGTAAGCGAGAAGTTCGTGTATTTTCTTTGTGAGATTAAAATATTAAGATATGTAGAAGTTCATTACATTCGAATCGCCTATTTGCGATTTACTGGTAGGTACGATCAAATAATTATGTAGTAGTCGAGTTATTTAAAATCTTGACTATTTATAGGGCAGCTGCAAGCTGCACTCTTAAAAAAAGCTAGGCCAATATTATATAGGTTTATTAAAGGTATGTATTGCTAATAATATATTTAATGGATGTAGGATTGTTAACATTGGTATGGTAAGAATTAAAAGTTAATTCATTTCAATGTCCTATGTAGTGCGGTAGTGTAATAAGTCGAAAACATCTAATTCCCTTTGAATTGCAGTAAACGTAGTAATTAGTAATTAATTAACATTAACAGTAATTACTTGAAAATTAGTTATTAGTTGTATATACATGCAACAAGAATTTGTTTCAATGTGTAACTATAGCCATTCATTACATCTCGCCGATCTCGCTTATTGCCATTTGCCGTATATTTAGATAAGTATACTAAAGTTACTAAAGTAGATACATATGTAACACATTTACCATTTATTATTAAACTTTTCATTCACATTTGCTTCGCACCTTAAAACTTAAATGTATAATTATAATGTATACACTTTTGTCTTCTTAGATAGGATAGAACGTAAGTTTGAATTACTCCATCATTCCATTTTATTAACATAAATTGTATAATAGGTATTGTATTGTATTAATTGTATTTCGGTTTTATAAAATTACAACTTAGTGCAGCAGTATATAGTGTGTATGTCATATGTGATGTAGGTTTTTATAAATAGCCATCATCGTTTGTAAGTAATGTGGAAATCGGATTGTAGAATATTTAGTTCCGTGAAACGTCAAAATTTAAGTGCGTCACCTCTGTTAGGTTTGATTATTAATTATGATAATAATTAACTACCTAATCTAGTTCTAAAATACAGTTACCTATGATATGAATATATACAGCCATGAATCTGTGAGACTAAATTTAATAATATAAGACATGCTAAAAAAAGATTGACTGATGTATGTGGTTAAAAGCTAAAAACTACCAACTTACTAACCTTTACTAACAAATAATAGGCACATTAATACATACAGGGAACTTAATTGTTAACGTACTATAGAATGTATAATATGTAACAGCGTAGCATGATAGAATTTATTCACGTCTGTTTACATAATATCTACACATTTACTTGAGTGGGTTTCCCGGTTTGGTTTACTATCTATATTTTATGTCCGTGAATAAGTTTAATAAGTCTTACGACAGTCGTTCAAGTAGCTTAATATTATTGCTTAATGCCGATTGTGAGCTTGTTCCAGCTAATAATCAAGTAGTTATATAAAGTTAATTGATTTTTTAAGGTACAAAAAATAATTGTTCGTTGCTTTGAATTTGCAACACAAAATTCCAGAATGAGTTGAGTTATTAATTTATTTCAATGATTGTATTTATTTTAAGGCTAGTACATGGATTTGCAGATTTGTATAAAGCCAATTGTTTGATTTCCTTTGCAGTTAAAGTTCTTTTGTCCTCCAATTGTAAAATTCAATTTGATTCAAATGTAACAACGGATAGGATAGAAAGTTATATGCGTAATTTTGTTAATTCTGTATGTGTATCAGATTTATGATTCGTCAACACTTTTATTAGGGTATTTTGCACACTGATGTAATTACTATTATATACCTATGTATTATTTCAGTGCAAGCCCCGGTACTAACATTTACACTTATTGCAACTATCTTATGAAAATATAAAATGTAACCAATAAACCAATACTAACAAGAACAACAACCATTTTGGCACTTTCTTTATTATTATCTATGTCAATAGTATAATTTCAGTATACAGTTGATTTACAAGTGAAAAGTGAACCAAATACTTGAAATCATAAGTGCACATTTATTTTGTTTATTGCTGGTCTTCCTTGTAAAACTTTATGCCACCACAATCACTGATGAATCATCATTGTGTACTATAACGTACTAGATCGTTACTAGAAAATGAATGAGGTATGTAGGATAAACAGCCGAGTTGTTTAAATGTTTGTCATTCTGAAGGAAGAAACAATAAGTAATACCGAACTGACTGATTGACTTGTTGTGATTATCTTTATATTCTGAAAGACTAAATCTACCTGCTCAGATTGTACAAAGAATCATAATCAAAACGACATAAAATGCGTCAATATAGACATCATTTGATTAACATCCGTGATGATATGATTACATTAAGTCTAAAATAGTTTATAGTTTATTTATGTGGAATATAATATCCCTTATAGTGATATCTCTGCAAAATTGGTAAATATAGCTGTTCGTTTTGTATGCATTTAGAATAGACACTGATGCGAAAAACATTGACTACATTGAATTGGCTGATTGCAACATTATAATTTAGTGTGATATTTATGATTCCAATTTCATTGTTTTAAGTGGACCGCAATTCCTTAATGCAACAACATTATGAAGCCTATTACTACTATTCCATCCATTATGATGTGCGAGATGCGCTATTCCTTCCTCCCTTTCCCCAACTTTGTACTTTGTACTTATCTAAAAACATGCGTCAATGTTGTACTAGAGCTTTCGTTATTAACGTCTTTAGTAAATTGCAATTAATTTTAACGGGGCTTTTATTATGAATTTCTAGCCTATCAGTTATGGTCACCGATTTCTTCATTTGTTTCTTCCACTTCGGAATATGTCAGTTCCAGCCTTAGCGGTGTAATATCAAAGACTGTTGGTGCCTTGTACATTTGGTCTGCTTCTTTTAAGGGATCTCACAAGACATCTGATTCTGTTAATACTGTAAGTTGCTTTCAATGTATTCCTTTTTATTTTCACTTCAATCTAATGCAATTGCTCTTATCACTACTTTAGTTATTAAACATAACCTGAAATTTAGATGTATATATAGTAAATGTCATTTCCTTGAGTAGATTCCTACCACCACTGTCAAAGTGGACGAAAATGTTTATGGGCAAACCGGAGTTCCTGAACCTTCAACAACTGTCATCTTGCAAAAAGAATACAATGACATCTTAAACCGATTAAGTTTGTTAGAGAAGAAATTGACTGATCATGATGCGAAGTTTTTGATTTATGGCACCAATTATGATAAATTGAAAGAACAGCTTAACAAGTTAGAATTAGCTATGCAGGAGGCATCCTCCAAGGGGAAAACTCCACAGCAGATCATAGAAGAAATAATGCACTTCACTTTGGGACAAACTTCGGATGGCAAAATCGTTACTTTGTCAAACCTTATGACCATTTGGAATGATAAGAGTGCACAGGATACTTCAAACTTAGATATCAAGCTGAAGGAAGTGGCAGACAAATTTGTATTAGATATTGATAGAGCTAAAGAGGACCAAGCACAAATGAAAATTGAATTGGAAGCACTGCAGCGAGGTCAAGGTGAAATGAAAGTAGAGTTAGCAGATACTGTTTCGAAACCAGTTGAAGTTGACATGGAAAAACTTAAAGCTATGGTATTACCGGTCTTGTCGTCACAAATTGAGAGCCAGGTAAAAGTTTCTTGTGAAACCAGAGATTGTCCGGAGTATGGTCCTGCTGTCGGTGGAAACTTTATGGGGACGCAGGAAGATCTAGAAAAACTCATTAAAATGGCAATTGCAAAATACGATGCGGACAAGACAGGTCTTCCAGATTTAGCATTGGAATCTGCGGGTGGAACAGTTTTAAGTACCAGATGCACAAAGAGCTCCAAGTTGAGGAACAGTGTTGTTTCCTTTTTCGGATTTAAGATTTGGTCGCCCCCTAACAACCCCCGCACTATAATTCAGGTTAAAAAATATCTATAATTATTTTACTAATGCCTAGTTCTTTATCTCGTTCGTATGTTTTGTACTTCTGATTGACTGATGGTATTGATTTAACACATGTATGCGTTTTATATGTGAGTAGCCAGGTGTGGTACCAGGAGAATGCTGGGCGTTTGAAGGTTCAGTTGGTGATATTGTTATACAACTCATTGCTCCATCAATTATTCAAGGCTTTACAATGGAACATATATCAAAAAGTGTGTCCCCTTATGGTCACATCGATTCAGCTCCTTATAAATTTGAAGTTTGGGTACTGTAACAAAGATGAATGAAATCCGAGAAATTGTTATTTGTATACTTTTATGTAAAATGTGATTGAATCTTTTAACCGTTTGTTTCCAGGGCCTTAAAGCTGAAAATGACTTTGATACTATGTGGAATTATGGAACTTTTTCGTATGAAGACAATAATGAAACATTGCAATATTTCCCAGTGCAAGTAAGTGTCATTTTTGTCATGCAATCATCATATTAAAAATATTAATTATACTAATGCCTAACTTTGCATGTCATGGAACATAATTTGATTATGATGAGATTGGGTTTTTGTATACCTGATGGATGATTAATTTTTTTGTAGAACCCAGCAGCTGAGGCTTATCCTATCGTGGAATTGAAAATATTATCCAACCACGGAAACTTGCGTCACACTTGTCTGTACCGTTTTCGGGTTCATGGTGCTTTAGAAATGAAAGGGTCTCATCTTCATGTGAAAACAGAACGTCCGGAGGAATGAAAAGTCGTATTGCCATAATTCCGCAGAAGGAAAATTATTGCGGATTCGTACAAACTATACCAAACAATTGAACTGATCGTTCAATTCATCTCAGCTTAAGGCATTTGTGTCAAATATTATATTAATTATTTATATCCGTCAGATATTAATATAAGTATTAACCGTGTAAATAATTTTGTTGACCATACCATAATAATTTTACATAACTCAAAGTCTGTTGTATTAGCAGTTGGACGTAGTCATCAAATATGTTTTGCTGTCAGTTTTAGTTGCAACAAGTACTAAAGAATTTGTTTTCTCTGTATTCCTAATTATAATGCAGGTTTTCGACAATTTGTTTTTTATTTACAATGATTGACATCAATACTAATTCATTGTAAGCAATATACAACATGACACTACTACTTAATTATATCAACCACCCCAATTAATTATATCTTTGATCCTATAACCATATTTACACTAATCTAGTTGGATCCTATTTAGTTCCTTACCATTATACTTTTGTCTCACGTATAGCAATACGTTTTGAGCAGCACAACGCTAGCCTAGTCAATCAATTTAATTTCTGTCGGTTAGATTTGTGTGTGAATGTTTAATTTATGATTATATTATAGCAATTAATTGTAAGACCAGCTAAACTGTTTTCACTGTGCAATTATCAAAATAAGTTAATGTTTGCATAAAATAGGTTAGAGATATAGACAACCGTACCTGGAGGAGTTATGTTACCTTATACCTATTTATTTATTGTTTCTTGTACATTTATCAATCTTATGTGGATTTGTGGATAGTTCCCATTTGTAGCCTTCCTTTTTTACGTTGTCAGTTTTAAAAAGTGCCTTAATGTCTAAGCTATTAGGTATTGAAAGAGCTGGTATGCATTTAGTAAAAAGTAGTTGACGCTTATGACAAATGTGGCCATTTCGAGATAAGGATGAAGCCTGGAAAAACAAAGTTAGTAGGTAGCAGCAGCTCAGGATTAAATTGTAACAGAGACGATTATTAAATAATCTTTAGACTTCATAGCGTTTATCTAAACTAAAAACTTTACTCTTCTTTATGTATTAAATATTGACATCTGCTGGCCAGGACATCTTAAACATTTAAACTTTTTAAATCAATTGTAAATAAAGTATGTTGTTCTATTTCTTCATTTACGTCCTTTTTGCTACTCATTGTTTGCTGGCTGTAACAACGTTTGAATAGCTGGGATGTATTTTTATACAGATGTCCTAATTCAAGTTGTTTTGTCTTTAATTTTAAACAATGTATTTAATAATTTAATGCATTTAGTCATGACCAGCATAATGAGGGCATCTGTAAGTACTAATTTAATTTCATGCAGTAATGGTAATAATTTCCTTGTGAGATAATGTTCATGCAGCTCTTGAAACAAATAAATGTATTATTTAATAACGGCAACGGAAATACCATGTTGAACATTGTGATGATTAAATACGAAGTTGTAAAACAAACTTGGGGTGTGTCTCTTTGATCCAATATTGACGGGTTAGGAGTTTTATTTTTATATACCATTAAGTTACAAAAAGTTGTGTACCAATAATTACCTTTAACTACCTCTACATTTAAGTTTTCAACAGTATATACATAAACTATTGTTTTTTGCATGTAAATTGACTATCAACATGTTTGTGTAGCTTATAATTATCTGTACTTTTCATTCGGGCTGATTTTCTAATTAATTAATTTTTCTCCTGATATAATTTGTTTTCTACCTTCATCATATACCTCTTTCTAGTGTTCGGACAATTATTATTATTTTTAATGTCATTACATCTACATCATGGCCGTCAAAAGATATAAACTGATTTAATTAAAAAGAATAAAAAGATTAAAATTAACAAATTAAGCTTACACAGTTTTTTTATTTCACATAAGGTTGACTAGTCTATTATCCCCAACCAAGCATTTTCAAGACATAATATTTCATTTCATCATTTTAAACCTGCATGGATATACTATTTTTAGTTAATAATCTGATTATTAGGAAAGGAATGGATTAAAAACCGAATTATTGTTTCATTTGATTTGATTTTTACAAGTTTACAAGTGTTACAGACAGGTCATAATAAAATAAGCATTTGCTTATAACGAGACAAACAGATTTTGTTAAATAAATATTTACAATTGAAAACGAACGTAATCAAAATCTGGACCCCACGTATTTTCGCTGTAGAATTCAATAGTATTTTGATTACCTTGTCTCAGTTCAGTCTGGAAAACAATTTGCTTTGTAACGTGACCTGAGTTGGTCGTAGGAAAAGTAATATTCCTTAAATACTGCCCATTAACATTAACAGATGCGAAACGTGGAGAACTGTCTCCATTCACATACGAAATCAAGATACTGTAACTTGAATTACTACCAGCAGTAATATTTTCGAATCGAATTCTTCCTGTAAATCCTACATCTCCCACAACCTTTCCTCCAGTGCATCCTATACAATCGTGAACAGTTGCAGTACCCATTAAGATTCCGGTTTCCGCTTCATGGCTTATGAAAGTTGCCGGACCCCAGTTTCCACTCTGAGTATCAACCACCCATTGTTCATCCCAACCTATGGAAATAGAATTGCCAGCAGAAAATCGGATCGGGAGCCAAACATATCTATGTTGTAAAAATAGAAGATCGTTAGTGTAATCCTGTAATCCCTTTACCCATAAAAATGCAAATGATTTTCAAATCCCTTAAGCTAAAATATTTACTTGGAGTCACTCAGTGCATTTGGGTTCCAACGGTCTCCAGCAAATATGAATTGTCCATTAGAGACTGGAATTATGTAATTTGACTGTGAATCGAATGTATTTGAAGACCCCGGAGCGATTTCTGCAGAGGCTGACCAAGGTCCGCTTAAACTGGAGCTGTACATGTACGCATTTCTGTTTGAATTCCATCCAGTCGCAGCAGAAGTGACCATATAGTACAAACCATTTCTTTTAAAAACTGCATAAGCCTCTCTGTGAATTCCGTCGAATTTAATAATCCTTTGTTCCACAGATAAATAGTCGGGCGACAATCTTGCGATGACAGTGTCAAGGTTAACTCTGGTAGCGTAGAAGACGTAAGCAGTTTTATTCTCGTCATCATCAATCCACACCGTCATATCTCGACTGTCTTCGCCAAATGGGGCCACACTGCCGTAATAAGTATAGGGACCTTCTACCCGGGAAGCTGTCGCTATACCCAACTTGGCCAAACTGTAGTCATTGCTGTCAAGATGAAACCACATGACAAATTGCCTCGTTCTCTCGTTGTAAATCACTTTGGGTCTTTCAACAACCGCATCGCGTCCAATTTCGCTTATCGGAGCGGATTCCTCTGTGGCACTTAAAGCATGAGCTAAGTATTCCCATGTTACCAGGTCTGTTGACTTGTAAACGTTCACATGCCGGAAGTGATGACTGTTTTCAGTCTTGTCTTCTCCAAACCAGTAGTACGTATCATTTAGCTTCAGAAATCCGCCACCGTGAGCTTGAATAACTACACCATTTGTATCCGTCCAGTAGGTTCCGGGTACGATTGATGCAGTATTTATTAACGTAATTAACAAAAATGTGAGAAATCCGTAAATCAACATCTTGCTCTGATATATTTCTTTGATTTCTTCTACGCGTAACTATGTTCATTGAATATATCATGGATATTCAAATACACTTTGCTTTTATAGAAAGCGATAAGCACACTTCATTCGAGCCAATCAAGAGATTAGCGTTTATATAACTTTTTCCATGGTACAATTAAAAACAACCACTTGGAAAAGATTAAAAATCTCTTCACCTGCACTTACATAAAACACGATTGCACATAATTTACATAATAATTAGATTGATGATATGTTGACTGACAAAGAGCAGTTACATTCATTTTCCATTGTACAGACTAATATAAATCGAGTAAACATTTAAACATTAATTTCTGTTTTATAGTTGTCACTTACAGGCAATGAGATAATTTGAAGTTTTCATATCACATACTCGGCAAAACTTTATTTTATCTCTTTTTCATCTTTGTCATAGCACAAAGGACAAGGAAGGCTTATATACAAGTTCCAGCATACCTAACTATGTATAGCGTTGATGCAACATGCAACCTAATACCTTGAACTTCATTGAATGGGTAACTAAAGTATATGATTATCATTATCACCAACTTATTAGCGTGGGTGTGTAATTGTATTGCTAATTGTATTTTAACTTGAGGTTATTTTCGGTATCGCACTTTAAATGGATCCACAAATCTACTAGAATAATTAGCGGTTCTTTAGGATACACTGATACCAGAATTTTTTTTGCATGATATGGCATTATGGATTGTTTCCTTATTTTCTGTAATCTTGTCAGGTTAGGTAAATGGACATTAATATGCTTTGTGCCATGTCCTATTAAATTTGTTAAACATGTAATTCACCATAGCACATATCAGTACAGGTAGTACAGGTTAACAGTTTGAAAACAAATTGCTTACTAAAAATATCATCTTTGAGTGAAATTATTTTTAGATGAAGCTATTACACAACAAGTAAAGGACCATAACTATAAGATGCTGAACTTAAACTTGTGGATCTTCGTCGTCTTGGTTTAAACCGGACATCGAATAAAGAAGAAATTGCAAACTTTCCAGCATAAATCACCATTTGGAGTAGAGTAGCTGTAATGTTACAGCCAACAAGAAAAACGTTACACAATACAACACATCCTTCGAAAATCAATATTAACAGACTGTACAAATGCCGGCAGAATAAGACACATAGCTGATGTTCACTGTTGATAGCCATCGTTCAAAAGAATAAAAAACCATGGAATGTGAATTTAGTCTCAATTAACACGCTTTTACGAATTACTACGACTAGAAAGTTCGTGCACCTTCACAAAATATTAACTAACTAAAATGCAAACGTTCTGATATGAAAAATCATTTGCAACCTTCAGAGGGAATATCTTATTACTTGTATTCTCGTAATGGTCATTAACTCTTATACCCATGCATCATTTGTTTATCACATTTATTTAGTACTTACACTTTCTGTGTTATGTTAGGTAAGTCATTGTCATTGTGCCATTATGAAGTGCATTCGTACTAAATTCGGAACGTAAGCCAACAAAGGATCAAATTGCACATAAGCTACTACACGATAATGTGTGTCGGTTCGCCAAAGTAACAAAAGTGCCATAATGTTGATGTCTGTAAGACAAACTGAGACGGATTGAAATTGCGTTGTTAATATAAGTACGTTCTGTTTATCAAGAATTACATGCTGTACTATTTTTTATTGCTAAATAAATTACACTTAGAGCCATAATAAAATTGCAGTAGCCTATTTGCACATAGACAGAGAATCTTGCATTGTGTAGTCCTCTGTATAGTATTGCTGTATGCTTGGAAGTCGCAATGTTATCGATTTTTGAACATGTGTATCCTTAGGTACGTTTGCATGCAGATGTTGAGTGAAATAACTTTTCGGTTTCAAATTTCTCTTGCATTGTGTAAGGCTGATTTTTTAAACTGCAACAGCATTTCGGCCTCTCTATCACTTTACATTCACATGTCTGTTTATATGCACCCAGATAGTGTACTTAACTTACAGTAGACTCTGAGCATGATACAAGAGTTTTTCCACACAAGTTTGCAGTCTCTGCTTATGTTTTTTTAAATTGAAATGCATCCTAGCTCTAGTAAGTACATAATCTGTAAATATATTTGACATTGACCTTACATCCTTTGGTGTAATAAAAATTTAAGTATAAGGGCTGAGGCATAAATATGAATAAATAAAGAGAACTTTTAGAAATGTGAGTTGAACACGGACAAGATATAAATTTGTATTAACTCTGTAGCTGTCGCACTTGACCTTTTCTTTCTTCGTGCAGTCTATAGCATTGTAAAAGAGAGTAAGAGTAGAATTAGATATTAGATACAGCAAGTGATTTTATATACTAAGTGCATAGATGAGATCTCTTGTGTGTTGTGTCGTGCAATAAAATGTTATGCTTGTAGCTTACATGCTTGTACTAAGTATACTTGAGTAAATGTACTTGAGGAAATGGAGCATCCCATGTGAGTCATGTTGGTATTCAAGTAGAGACACTTGTGTATCTGTAGACAAAACAAATGTTAGCATAAGGCAACATTATTCTGACATTCTGACAGGTTCAGAGCAGAAGACTGCCTGTTGCGTAAAAGTTCCGGTTCCAGTAAAAACTCGACTTTTCCGTAAATGAGAAAATATATAGTGACGAATATGGAGAAATGTGACTCTTTATGACTGGACTTGAACACTGTGGCTTTTGGAAATAAGTAAAATGTAATGGCGCATGACGCCTTGTCTCTTGAACGTTAAGTTAGTGCTAGCTTCTCGGAAGATAAGCCTTTCTTTGCTTTGCTTTCGAGATGGAACGGAGATGATGATGTAGCTTGTAGTATGTAGTGGTAAAGTAGTGGGTGATGTTGATATATTGATTTTATCTTATGACATGACAGACTTCCGGAGCTGGAACAACATTATATCGATCAGTTGCAAGTTGTTGTCTTTCTCGTCTGACGCTTTCGCAAAGCTTTCCCACAGTTCTCTACTCTTGTCCAGTATTTTCCATTCAGCACAGCTTAGCTAAACACAAAACCCAAACTTCCTTACATTGACTTTTGCTTCCTCCTACCTTCACATTGTTTAAGTTTCTGCCCTCCACTGCATCTCTCCAACTCTCTCTCTCTCTATCTCTCTACGAGATTTTACTCCATATGCAAATCAAGTCAAGCATTTTAAGAAACAACCAACAATCGCGCTTTCATCCATAGGTAAGTTTGTCAATTTTATTTTTATTGAATACTTTTACATAGAATCTATAGATGTTTGTTTGGTTAACTTATTTATATCATATTTTCGTGAACAGGCTGCACAAATTCAACAAGTGTTACTAATTGCACCAAGCCCAGTCGCTATATTTACAGAATTCCTATACAAAATTGCCATCCGTATGTTCATATTTTACAATTAAAAATGAATTCTAATAGTGAAGTTATCGAAACAGAACCTCTTTCAGAAACAAATGTTGAAAAGGCTGTAAGTTGCGTGGAGAACGAATTTGTGGATCTCAGTTTACTTCCTGATGGTGAAATATTTCCCGGCTTGGAGTGCTTGGAGAATGTAAATGCTGTGGACATTACGCCCGATAAGTGTATGTTGTAATATTAAGTAACTCCACATTCTATATATTCCTACACTATGCCGTTTGTAAGCAGTCTTTCATATAATATAAGACCTTAGGAGCATGATGATATCCAAGCCCATATTAACATTTTGTTTGTAATTCCAGTTTGGTACATTGAGTACAGACCATTTGGATTCGCAGTGTCGGATCCGCAAGGAAAGAAACTATTAGAAGCCAAGCCTTGCGACAGTAGCTGTTTTCGCTCTGCCCGGTCTTTGGCTCTAT